>OX463756.1:117434340-117737538 GCA_949824845.1 Rhingia rostrata | reverse complement strand
AGGAATGTTAGGTTAAATAGGAAAAGGAATGCGCCTAGGAAGTACTACGAGGGTGAGGTAGTGTATGCGGCCGTGAAAGGTATAAAGGGAAAAAATAAACCACTATACCGAAAAGAAATTGTCGCAAAGGACAATCGTGTTACTATAATGACAACTAGTGGCAAGAGAATTCACAAAACTCACCTTAAAAATATTAACAAAAAAAAAAAAAAAAAAAAAAAAAGAAGAAGGGAAAGGGAAACGAATAAAAACCTATTCAAAGGTAAAAACTAAAACCTCTAGTTAAAATAAGAAATTTACTTTTAACTTACTATTTAAGTCACATCCTGTATTTAAAGTAATGAATATAGTAATGAAATTAATGAAAATTATATTGCAGTCTAGCTTTTTTGGTTTCCGTGCAGGCCCTGCACATTTTCGAATACAAGTCACCAATCGTGACCATTAAGGAAGGCAACGCTTGGGTAATAAATGGTTATTTTAAGCTAATCCACGTCATTGACCTAAAGAAATATAACGTGCTCCTCGAACAAACCGAGCAATTGGCCGCGAAGCATGTAGCGGATCAGGAAATGCGACTGATTTTAACCTACCATCTAAACCAGGTAAAGGACCGATTAAAAGAACTAGGCGAACCAAAATCGAGACAGCCTCGATCTATCGACTGGATAGGTAGTGCCTGGAAATGGCTGGCAGGTTCCCCCGATGCAACTGACTGGGACAAACTCTTACAAACGCAAGCAGACATAATTGACAACAACAACGACCAATACAAAATTAACGAACAACTTTTTGAGGCGACTCATGAAGTTATGAACAGGGTTAATAGAATAATCGATGGCTATAACAACGCCGTAGAAGAGGGGGAAGCGGAAAGACTAAGACACGACTTGCTTAACAAAGTACTTATACTGAAAGAAGGGGTAAACGAAGTAATTAGGGCCTGTCAAATGGCCAAGACCGGAATAGTTAATAGCAACATATTAGACTCTGAGGAGATAAACACGATCATAAACGAGCTGGAAACTCTACCCTATCAAAACTTCGTGGAGGCAGTGGAGTATGGACGGCCCTCTGTATATAGCAATGGAACCCTATTGCTGTATGTCCTAGCAATCCCTAAGGTTGGGACCAACATTTTCCATTTGGTAAACGCTCGTGCGGCAATCACGGACGGGAGACAAATCGACTTGGACTATACGAAACTCTTACTTAATCACGACATGACTTACGGACTCAAGGGTGACTGCTTCAGCATAGGGAACACATCGGTATGCGAAAGTAGCGTCTTGAAGAAACTAGCAGAAGACACATGCCTACCCAGGATCCTTAAGGGCGGCACCGCAGCATGCGACTTCAGAAACACTAACGAAGAGGTCATCGAACTTATTGGGGAAAATACAATCTTCGTGACGAACTTTAATGGTTCAATTTTAAATAAAAATTCTTCTATTCCTCTAGAAGGTACATATCTCATCCAACTGGACAATGACACGGTAACCATCAAGGACCAGACATACTTCAGCAGGTCCTCTTCAAGTCTACAAGCGCTTCCTGCTGTCCTGGCCAACGTAACCAGCAAAAGGATTAAGCCTAACCTGGAATTTGTGCACGATATCAGTGTCAAGAACATTGAACATATCAAAACCTTAAAAGGAAACCTTAATTCTTGTCATAGTCATCGCCATCTGCCTACTCTGGAAAAAGATCTACGGAAAAGTCAACATCCCGGAGCTCAATCTGTCCTTTCGCCGGAAGCGCATTCCTCGCCCAGCTCAACGCTCAGGTCAACGCCCAGTGGACGTTCAACAACCTACCAGTAATCTGAGCTGTTCCACATGCTCAGCAAAAGATCTGCGGGACGCAGATATTTAAAGGGGCGGCAGTTAACACGATCGTCTGTTCACCTGTCGATATAAAAGTGCAAGCGCCGCAATTCATTCCTACACGCGCATCCGTTATGTGCCGCATAATCATTGAGATCACATTACATGCTCCAGGGGCGAGTGTACGACGATGGGCCTGCGTGGGAACCAAGGCCAAGGAAGTTTAGGTGTTAGGTAAAATAATAATTGTAGTCAGTTCGAATTGGTTAGCAGAATAAAGCACACATAATTTATAACGTTATTAGTCGTTTGATTTAAGATAATCCCCGTGGCGCACGATTTCGTGCGGGATTTACATTTTTTTTAGAATTGACAGGACAATAGTCCTTTACTATACATATTAACATATCTCAATTTATATATGTATAGAAAAAAAAAAGACAAATCAAACACACGTACACACATCTTCCTTCCTCAATACCTCAACTCCCTATTGTAAAAGAAAAAAGAAACTAAAACGACACTCAAAGATAAGTATACCTAATTTTCAAATAGATGGTAAATAAGTAAATATAAACACTTTATAACTTTTAACAGATACACAATTACTTCAATCAACAAAGACCTCGGGCTGGAGAAATTATGCATAAGGTCCCCACACCCCTGGACATCGTAGAAAGAAAAAAAAAAACTATAAGAAAGGTATAGTTCAGGATAATTCGTAAAAAAGACAAATTTCATTTTTTGAAGGCTATAAAATGCCAATTTTTAAACACCCAAAAAAGCAACCATTTAAAAAAAAAAAAAATTACTCCATAGTTAGGTATAGTTATCTTTCGTGACCCTCCCTAGTTTTGTCTCGTATCAGTTTCGGTTTTACGTTTCGTCCCTTCCCCCTTCTTAAACGTCGAACCTGTTACCCAAGTCAATTGTGTGAATAGGAAAATAATAGTTTTCAAAAAAATAAGATATATATTGAAGATCAAAAAAAAAAAAAAAAATGCAAACTAAAAACGATCATTTTACAATCAAAGAAAAAAAATTGAAATTAAATTTATTTATACAGTGTGGTGATAAGCGAGTGAAAGAAGAAAAACAAAATTTAGTTAGTAAGAAGAAGATAAACCAACAGAAGAATACAAAAGAGTAAAACAAACATAAACTTTTAAGATCACTTATTGGTATTATTGTGTCTCTTGAATAGTTTCGTTGAAACATATCTAATTCTTAAGATACAGTATATACGTTAAATTTAAGTTGTTTTAATTTTAAGTATTCATAGGTTAATTTAAGTTGTCTTGTTAGAATAAGTTAGTATTAGTAATGTTGAATTTCCGTAGTATATATAATAAAACAGATTTGTAAATGTTAAGCCTTGGGTTTATTATTTCCTGATTGGTAACTTTTTTCGGATGTATCTACATCTTAATCGGTTTACAGAATTTAACTAATAATATAGTTTTAAATCGTTATTTTGGGAGGGCATGATCGCGATTAGGGTCTAAGATGGTTTGACGAGTGCGCGAAGGGAAGAATTTCTTTTTAGGGGTTACCAACTGTTTGGACCAAAGGTAGCCACGGATGCTCGCTAATGCCTTTAGTGTATTGGTTGGAGCAGAAGGTGGGTCGATGAAGAGTTCTATTATTAATACCTGTAGACTCTTCACCTGGAGAAAGTTTTTTTTTGATGCGGCGCTCGGATTTGTGGATGCCAAGCTTGAGATACTTCGGGCTCTCTAACAATTTTCAGATACTAACATCTATTCTGGCATGGAATCGTAACATCGTTCGCAGGCGCATCGTGTCAAGTACCGTCCCTAACCGACGAGCTAGTACGCGCGGGAGCTAGCATGCCCAGATACTTTGGCCTCGAACACCCTTCTCTTGTTGTTGCCCGGACTGGCTTACGGAGTCCTGTGGCCGGAGTCATAAGGATGACTTTCGCAAGGGAAGATTTTGGGACAATGAGGAAAAAGGACAGCGACATTTTCGGTTGTCGAACTTCAGACTTTTTTTGGATTTGGTTTCCAGGTACATGGGGTCCTTTTCGAAGTGTAGGCTTCATCATTGTCCTGATTATTCCGTTACAAGGTACATAATACAAAACCATATATGTTTATTTCATAATTGAAATATTAGATGCGTTTTGTTGGATTTATAATATTTTTTTTCTGTTGTTATCCTCAATTCAGATTTGTGAATTTGCTCGTGTTCCATTTATTGTTCCATTCTAGAGTCAAGGAAAATGACGCAATAGAGACAACGGCGTCAATGGAATGGATACCTTACCGTATACGTTCAGTCTCAATGCCATCCGATTGGATTTTAGTGTTCGTGCGAGAAGTAGAAAAGCAAAATGTAAGTTTAATAACAATATATCTATTTAAATGTTAATTCAGCAATATGCATTAAAAAAACATATTTTGAGGCCAAAATGCAACAAAAGAAACTCCACACCGAAAATCGTGTTGGCAGAATATATGAGAGATCACTCGAACTTGGCCAAAAACTTACTTCCAAACACTTCCCAAGGCAAAGCTACTTACAAAAGAATGTACCTCCGGTCAAAGAAGTAAAATTGTGAAAGAATGTTATTGGTAACATGCCTGGTAGCCAAGGAAACATCCCGCGACTTGGTAGCACTGTGCGAGAGCACAGCTGCCACCGAAGTGCTCATCGTTGTCGCCCCAATCAAGGAACAAAGGTAAGTGGAAGTGTACACTCAGTTTCGGTGTCACATGACATACCTATACGCGAATGCGTTTTTGATTCTTATTAATAATTGTAGAATAAGCATTTTTTTTAGTGTGTCAAATGACTTGCACGAGTTACGTCACCTTCACCTTGACTCCCTTCCAACACGAGCCACCCAGCGCAACACACCACTCGGACATTCACCTTTAAATTGTCAATTATGTATTTTATTTTATTGTGATTGCCTATGTGAACAAATAACTTGATGAGTTAGCGTCCACTGCACTTTTCAAGTTCTTGGAATTCACCTGGGCAAATAGGTATCATTATTAATCATGACATGTATTTCAATTAATTGTATTGTGAACTTGAGACCGAACGGTCGAAAATAAATATTTTTTGTGAATCGTTTGAGTTTCAATACGTTTGAGGTTCAATACTGGCGCAGTCGGTAGTTCTGGTGAGGTTCCAAACGCCTTTACCCTGTGAAATAAATAGTACTAAATAGATAAAAGTGCAAATTCCTAACCGCATAGGAATTCTAAAGTAAAGACTATTTCAGTGGGATTACACCAATAGTGCAAGTATTTCCGTGAAAGAATATCACAGAACATACTTAACAATACTGAGTGAATATCAGTATATACTAAAGTGTACATAAAGGCAGTGTTAAACCAGCGCAAGGTTTTAGTGACGGAATATCACAAAATACCGAGCATATTGACGGAATATCAATATTTGTCTGGAAGATAACACAAAAAGGAACCTGGGTTTTGACCCTTCATCACCAAGAACGATTCTCCCCGGAAAAAAGAAAATGCACATCATCATCGCCCTTGGGTGTCTATTTTCAGAATACCCTTAACACTCACACAAGATTTAGAAATTCAAGACCTAAGAGAAAACATAGGCCTTGTAAAGCTTCAACTCGGATCAGCAAGAACTATTGACAACTTCAGTAACATAATAAATATTATAAATCTGACCAACTATCTTACAAATATTGAAAAAATTGAAAACACCCTAAGTACAGTACAGTCCAACAGTGGACGCTATCAAGATCGCACAGCTCAAATTATTAGAACTTTAGGCAAAGCTAGACACACTAACACCTTTCAGTAGGAATAAAGAGGACTCATCGATGGCCTGGGTACTGCAGTAAAATTTATCACCGGAAATATGGACGCAAACGACGCCCACAATATCAACTCTCAAATAGATAACCTCAATCAAAACACTAAAAATTTAGAAACATCCATTATAAACCAAAACCGAATCAATGCACAAATTTTCCATAGATTCAGAAACATAACAGATCACATTAACAAAGAACAAGAAATTATTGAAAAATATTTAAATAACAAGCAATCTGCAAACAGTATTCAGAGAAACGAAGAAATAATGTTAGAAATGCAATATATATCCAGTATTAATTATAACATAGATCTTTTAAGAAATCATATTATAAACATAGCTGAAACACTAGTACTCGCAAAATTTAATGTAATATCGAAATTTATACTAAGTCAAAATGAATTAAAAGAAATAAGAAATACTATGTCAAAACAATCTGTCGAAATTAAATCAGACGAGCATATACATGAACTCCTCAATTTACAAGCCTACTACAATGATACAAACATAATATTTAATATAAAAATTCCAATGGTAAACCCAAAAGTATCTAGATTTTTTCATATTATAATGCTACCCATTAATGACACAAAACAAATAATAACGAAACCATTTATAACCATTAACGAGCAAATGTTGAAAATGAAAAATGAATTGCCGATATAATTATTTTGTAAATGTGGCAACTCTTCTCTTTTGTACTTTTCTATTTATTTATATTTATAAAAATGGATCTTGGTTTGTTCGGATGCTTAGCGTTTTGTTCTGTTTTTCCAGTTGCATTCAAAATTTCAATTGCACCCTTTTCGTTCGTTTGCTTTCTGTATTTTGGCTATTTCAAAGGTAAGTTAGTGATTTGTGAAAACTGCGTGCGATTTATAAAAAGTTATGATCATTTACAGTTCGATATTTGTTACGATGCCAAAAAGAGGTCATGGTAACATTGGTCGGCGTTCACAGAATGCATCACGACACCGAAATGTCATAGCACGTCAAACGGAAGAGGAACGTGCTATTGAAAGGGAATCAGCACGAATCAGAATGATTCAAAATCGTGCGCTACAGTCAGAAGAGATCAACGAAGCTTACAATGAGCAACAACGATTGAGAAGAAGAGAAGTTCGTGCTCGGCAAAGTGATGAAGCAATGTCACAACGTGCAACTATTGAACGACAACGTTGGCAGCAACAATTTATTCCGGGGAACATTGAACGTGCAGCCTTTCGATATGACCCAAACATTCAATACAGTGCGCACGCATCACTTCAATTTGGTCAAATGTCTGTCGTTTGTCAGCATTGCAATGCAGTTACATTTGAGAAAGAACCGCCTGGATTGTGTTGCGCGGCGGAAAGGTGAAATTGCCAGAGTTGCTTCCACCACCAGAGCCATTGCGCACGCTCCTTTATGGTGAATCTCCTAATTCGAACCATTTCTTGCAACACATCAAGATGTACAACGATTGTTTTCAAATGACGTCTTTTGGTTGTGAAATTGTAAATGAACGAAATTACAATCCAACATTCATGGTAATTTAACCAACATCAGCAATGAATGCTGATACACCAACATTAATACCACAAAATACACTAACACACCACACCCAAACCACGATACATCATGATATAACACAAACTAACACTTATCTTGCCAACAAAAGACAAAAACTAAATTATTTGCCTCCAACTATACAGATTCATGGGCAAATTTTTTATCTTGCTGGATCACTGTTGCCGCATCCAGATCAAGAACACAAATATTTCCAAATATACTTTCTTGGAGATTCACATGATGAAGTAAATCGGCGTTGTGCTATCTTTAATACAACGAAAAGAGAAATAGTCCAGCAATTGCAGGAAATGTCACACGAACACAATGAGCTCATCAAACTGTTTACGACTTCGTTGGAACAGATGCCATCTGATGATCACAGCATTGTCATAAAAGCGGACAAACGCCCAGCAGGAACTCATGAACGACAATACAATGCACCTACAGTTAGTTCCGGAGCTCCTCCGCTTTAGCACGGCGGTATCGGATCGCGATAGGACCGACGCTGAAAAGCAGCGCACCGAGTTTTGGTGGCTAAACGAGGAAAGTATTTCTGCAGTTCCTCAGGTCTTTGCGGACTTTTAGTCCACTCCTTAGTACTTAAGTAAATTAAATTTAGGTACAAGGTCTGGGGCTGGGCTTATGCACCATATTTTATTTAATATGGTTGCATAAATGCTTGCTGGACCCAATGACGCAATCGGGATGGCAAACCCTCGGGGCATATGCAACGAGTGCTTGCCACCCCGATTATAACTAAGTTAGGTTTAAGTAGTTAAGCAGTCTTAAGTAGTGTTAGTTAGGTTTAACTAGTATTAAGTAGTTTAAGTTAGTTTTAGTCTAGATTAAGTTTTTATATAAAACAAAAAAAAATGGTTACTGTTCAAAGTTTTAATTTTTTCTTTGAAAAATCAATTAAATGTCTTTATATTAGTAATAAGAAACAAATGACAAATTCAGGCTGAAAAGCAAAAGAAAAATGTTAGTTATAAGCTTACAGCGCCCGCTATGGGCCGATAAGTTAGATTAAGTAGATATGTTATTGATAAGTTAGATTTAAGCATTTTTGTTTAGTATTAAGTTAATATTTTAAGTAAATAAAAAATGAATTAAAAAGTAAGCACCTACAGTTAGTGAAATATCAATTGTTGTTATTGGTGAAAATTTGGAATCGCGTGATATAGTCATCAAACGCCGAACTGGAAACGCATTACAGCGAATAAGTGAGATCGTATCGTATCGAACTGCAAAATCCGCTTATGTTCTGCCATGGTAAAGACGGATATCACTTCAGATACAACATGATAAATCCGGCCAATGGTTAGTACAAAAAACAACACTTTTGTTAGTCACTTCATAAATTTGAAAATTTTTAGGGGTGGAGACAAATAAAAAAGTCAGCGCAATGAACTTTTACGCATATACAATGATGATTCGCCAAAACACTGACAATCACCTACTGAGATATCGACGATTGTTTCAACAATATGCTGTTGATATGTACGTTAAGGTTGAGACAGAACGACTCAATTACATTCGATTTAATCAGGCTAAGCTGCGATCAGAAGAATATATACACTTGCGAGATGCGGTCAATAGCGACGCAGATATTACAGATGTTAGTCGACTCACAATTTTGCCAGCGACATACATTGGCAGTCCAAGACACATGCACGAGTACTCCCAGGACGCGATGACTTACGTGCGCAATTATGGACGGCCGGATTTCTTTGTGACGTTCACTTGCAATCCAAAATGGCCAGAGTTTACGCAGTTATTGCATCCCGGTCAGTCACCAAGCGATCGTCACGATGTTACAGCACGAGTGTTCCGAGAGGTTTGCCGCACGCACACATTCTTCTTTGGATGGTGGACAAAATTACACCGGACCAAATTGATGACATCATTTCTGCCGAAATTCCTAATCCTAAGATAGATCCAGAGTTGCACGAAGTCGTGAAGACCAAAATGCTCCACGGACCATGTGGACAACACAATCCTACTTCGGTTTGTATGTCCGACAATAAATGCACAAAACGTTATCCACGTGCTTTTACTTCGAAAACTCAAACTGGAAACGATGGATATCCACTCTATCGGCGTCGTTTACCAGATGATAATGGCAGAACATTCATCACTCAATTAAAAGGAGCTAATATCGTGGTTGACAACACATGGATCGTGCCATATTCGCCAATATTGTCTAAGGCATTTAAAACACATATCAATGTTGAGTATTGCAGTTCGGTAAAATCAATTAAGTATGTTTGCAAATACGTCACCAAAGGAAGCGATATGGCGGTTATTGGCGTTGAACGAGATGAAATCAGCAAGTTTCAAATGGGCCGATATGTGCACTGCAACGAAGCACTCTGGAGAATATTTTCATTTGCGATTCATGAACGTCATCCGACTGTTGTGCATCAAGCAGTTCATTTGGAGAATGGCCAAATAGTGTATTTCAACGCAGAGAATGCAGCACAGCGAGTGGAAAGACCACCAGCAACAACATTAACCAGTTTCTTTTCAACTTGCGCCAGTGATCAGTTTGCGAGAACATTGCTTTACTCGGAGATTCCTCGATATTACACATGGAATGCATCGTCGAAGAAATGGTTACGCAGAAAGCAAGGTCAACCAGTAGATGGGTGTTCAGGTGTGTTTTCAACTGATGCATTGGTGTGGTATGGTGTGTGCAACTTTTCGAGAAGCATGTCAACAGTTAAAATTGCTTGAACACGACAGTCACTGGAATCATACGCTAGATGATGCAATAGCTTCTTCGCCTGCCAGTGGAGTTCGTACACTTTTCGCTATGATCATTTCAACATGTCAGCCTTCAAACCCACGTCAATTATGGGATACGTATAAAGATGACATCGCAGAGGACATTTTGCATCGTTTTCGATTAGCGACAGGGAATTTCGAATTGCAAATGAACGATGACATCTACAATGAAGCGTTGGTGCTAATTGAAGATTTGTGTTTGCTTATGAGTGGCAAACTATTGGTTGAAATTCATATGCCAGCGCCAAATCGTCAAACTGTAAGTGTATTGAATCGTGAATTGGAACGCGAGCATGCTTACGACACAACAACTTTGCAACAACATTTACAAACAAATGTTTCGCTGCTGAGTGCAGGGAGAAGACTGATGACACGATAAGAGCGGGGGTCTGTCCTGTTCCTATCGCTAGATTTAAGGAGAATCAACACCTTGGCACATTTCCATTCCGACGGGAAATAATTTTCGCTTATGCACCTTGAAAATAGTGACACCAAGTATTCCGGTACCGCTGACCATATGGATTTAACCATTTCGCCAGTTATCCCATCAAAACCTGGAGACTTTTTCGACCTAAGCCTAGCCACTGCACAATCTATTTCGTTAAGTTCTAACCTTGGAGCATCAACAAGCCCGCCATCCGACGGTGTAGTTGGATGCTCACTCCTGGGGAAGAAATTTTTCATCAGAGCAGTTACAGACTCTTTCCACGATGTAAGAACGATGCCCTCATCGCGAATTGAGCCTATCTGGGTGCTTTTCCTACCGCGACAAACTCGAAATAATCGACCCCACGGATCGTCCCTATGCCTATTGGCGAAAGATTTCCACTCCCCTTCTTTAGTACGGACAAGCATACTCTTGTATTCAGCCATTCCATGCCTGTAGGCACTTCGTAGCTGACTCAAGTCTGCAAGTTCGGCATTCCTGGCTCTATGAAAAGATTTTCGAAGTCTTCTTACTTCCCTACGCTTCTGACTTAGCTCAGAAGTCCACCACTTAACTCCTCTTCTATTCACCTTTTGGTGTTTCTGAAGGAGGCGGTTATTGACTTCCCAGACGCAGTCATTTAAGTTTCGCACCCTACCATCAATACTAAGTAGATCAAAAACGTCTAACGGGATTGACGAAACCCTCGCCGCTATCTGTTCCCGATATAATGCCCAATCGACATTATTTAGGATCCAGCGTTTATCGCATGGATTTATTGGGTCATCCTGAGTGTTGTTGGCCCGAGAGAACTCAACTTGAATCAAGCTGTGGTCACTCGTACCCTCTCCACCCCTGACAAGCCAACGAAAGTTGTAGCGACTGCATGCTGCTGCATTTGCGAGAGTAACATCAATGTCACTTCGCCCCCTTGATGAAGAGAAAGTGTACCAGTCACTTGGCTCGTTAAGAGCGTTGATGCAATTTCGGGTCATCCATTCGCTAAGCAGTATCCCCCGGTTGATTTTGCGAGACTCAGAGGTTTGCCCCCTCATCTTGCTAAACCACACAGGAGAAACCGCGTTAGCGTCCAAACCAAAAATCGCAGCCTCATTCCCAACAATCTCAAGTAACCGGTCCAGATATCTCAAGTACGGCTCAATGTCATTAGAGTACTTGCAGTAGATACTGCATAAAATAAGCCTACCATATTCACCTTCGACATTAACACATACACCCCATTCGCTTTCATCTAACAGGAAGCACTCGGTGTTTACGTCGTTCACTATAACAGCAGCGTCGCCACTCCTATTCATGAACGATCGCATTTGCGCCGGCAGAGACCTTACGCCCGCATGACAGACGTAAGGTTCCTGCAACAGCGCAAATTTACACCCACCCTCCCCCATCAGATGTCCTAATTCACTCAATACAGCTGCCGAACTGTTACAGTTATATTGAAACAGTTTGACATCCATATTAATGCCTAGAATTAATCCTCTCGACAGCCTGGTTGTAAACTGGACAACCGCTTGAAAGCATCAAGTGCCCAGCTGGTTGTCCCCTAAAATCGCAGTCACGGCAATGAATTGCATTTCCGCAAGAATTCGCCGCATGCCCATACTGACCGCAGCGCATACAGACTTTATCAGCCGCCTTGCATTCACGGATCCGGTGGTCCATACCCAGGCACTTATAGCAGTGCGAAACTGGGGATAGTTCTCCAATGGAAAACGAAAAATGCTTGATGTAGCATCGCCCACCATTCAAGAGGATTTTCGCAACGCGATCGCTGGTCTCAATGATGACGTTTACTAATCCCTCCTCCTCCTTCCAGGGACTACTTACAACCTTTACTTCCTTTTGGAAAGTTTCCTCTTCTATTTCTTCCAAATTCATCTTCCTAAGTTCTTGGATAAAACATTCAGGTGAAATTCTCTTATGTTCTTTCCTAATCACTAACCTAGGACCTAACTTTTTGCTTTGACTGACAGCTAGCCCAACCTCATTGAACTTAAGGTTTTTAACTACCGAGTCCTTTTCCTGCTCTGATGGTAGCCTAATGGTAACCCCGTCACCCTTTTTATTGACAAGCACAGTGTGGATCCTCACTCCTAGTGCAGGCCCTACCTCTTCTACAATCTTTTTCTTTACTTCTTTGACAGATTGCGTATGTGCGTATGATCAACTGATGAAGGCTGTCGATGAAGGAAACGGTGGACTATTTTTCGTTGATGCGCCCGGCGGCAATGAGAAAACGTTCCTGATATCATTGATATTAGCAGCAATACGTGCTCAAAGTGGCATTGCGTTAGCTCTCGCATCTACCGGAATTGCTGCAACACTGTTGGAAGATTAAAATCCTGTTTGCAACATTTCAAAGCAATCAGCCCTGGCAAAAGTGTTGAAAAATTGTAAATTGATCATATGGGATGAGTGCACAATGGCGCACAAACGATCATTAGAAGCACTTGATCGAACATTGCAAGATTTGCGCAACAATAATCACCGGTTTAGTGGCGTGATGATATTGTTGGCGGGCGACTTCAGACAAACACTTCCCGTGATACCGAAATCAACAGCGGCGGATGAATTAAATGCATGTCTGAAGTCATCGTATTTGTGGCGATACGTGAAAACCATTTCATTGAGTATGAATATGCGAGTGATTCTGCAACAGGATAGAACCGCAGAAGTTTTCTCTAAAGAACTGCTAAAAATCGGAAATGGACAAATTCCGGTTGAAACTTCAAGTGGTTTAATATCCATTCCACCTGTCATTTGTCAATTCACCTTAACGAAAGATGAACTCATTACTAATGTATATCCGAACATTGGTCAAAATTATCGTAACTACGATTGGTTGAGCGCACGCGCAATTTTAGCAGCGAAAAATATTGATGTCAATGACTTGAATTGGACGATTCAAAATCAAATTCCGGGAGAGCTGCGTTCATACAAATCGATCGATCGCGTTGAAAACGAAGACGATGTCGTCAATTGTCCAGTGGAATTCCTAAACTCTTTGGATTTGCCTGGCATTCCGCCTCATCATTTGCGTCTTAAAGTTGGATCTGTCGTCATTATGCTAAGAAATCTTCATGCCCCGAAACTGTGCAATGGAACCCGACTGATTGTCATGAAGCTAATGAACAATGTGATAGTGGCAAGGATTTTGAAAGGGCCGTTCAAAGGAGAAGAATGCCTAATCCCGCGAATTCCCTTGAGTTCAACCGATTTGGCATCCCAATTCAAACGTATTCAGTTCCCAGTGAAACTTGCATTTGCGATGACAATAAACAAGTCACAAGGGCAGTCGCTGGAAGTGTGCGGCATAAATCTGGAAATATCATGTTTTTCACACGGCCAGTTATATGTGGCATGTTCCCGAGTAGGGAAACCATCCTCACGCTTTATTTACGCTCCGGAGCAGAAAACAAAAAATGTAGTGTATCGTGCAGCCTTAAATTGAGACATTAATATATTCTTTGTTTTCGATTTCAATAAATCTAATAGACTTTAAAGAAATTAATACTTGATTTTATTATATTTTCGCCAAATATTGGCCGGGACGAAGTCATCTGTTAAGTATCGCTAAATTTCGATCAAAGAAACAAATTTCAGTTGGAATCGCGAGTGCTTGAAATTAATTCAGTCAAAAAATATAATTTGGGCCAAACGAAGTTTGCCGGGTCAGCTAGCTGTGTATAAATACCAAACAAATTTATTAATAAAATCAGTCTTGAAACTTACTCTCGACTCTCAACTTATTTTCACTGGCCATATTCTTTCGGCGAGCTGCGCCTTAAAAACAGTAGCGTGCTGCGCTTTAACCCTAATCCTACCAAGGTGTGCCTCGGAGGCACATTTCATTTTAAAAGTACTATATTTCTCTAGATACAATTTTAATCCAACTGTGTATTTTAGTATTCTAAACAATTGCTTTTTGACACATAAAACAACTAAAATAAATTTTAATATATTAACTGCCTTTTAGATATCGTGATAAGCATACTTTACTGACACCCTCTACCAAGGTGAGCTCCAGAGGCACATATGAAAAATATTTTCATTTTTTGATGTAATGTGTGACAAATTTCCCTGCTTCAAAATTCTTTTCACCGCTCATTATGGGGAATCCCATATAACTTATTCGGGGGATTCCCCCACTTTAGGTTTTTTTTGAACTGCATACGGGGTTATATCCCAGTTTGTGTGAAAAGAAATTGCAACCAGTCCAGTTGATCCATGAATTAGTGATTAGTGCATAGGTAAATTATACATTGTTATATAGGTTACATATCCCATTCCTTCTATATTTTCATTCCCACACTAGCCACATTCCAAAGTAGCATTTGATCTTTTTGTTTGTTTCTTCTGAGTATCACACCAGTACAACGGACGTGCTGAATCGACATCCGACACATCCGTTGCACGAGCCGAATGCATGCCGGCACCGGGCTGGCACAGGTGATAGCTGAGCCAGCAAAATCATTAGATATAAGATATTAAAATATTGTATGAGTTAGTTAGTAAGTGGGCGGTAGTGAAGAAATAAAGTTTGCTTTACGGAAAATTGAACTTGTGTTTTTTTTTGGTTCAAACGGGAGTAAAACTCGTAAGTGGCGCAGTCGGTAGGATTCTTTCTATATTTGAAGAATCCAATTTGAGAACGAACCAGTATAACGCGAAATAAAAACAGCAGTGCAAACAATAACTAAAAATCAGTTATCAAGTGCGAACAATAACTAAAAATCAGTTATCCAGTGCAAACAAATCAGTTATCAAGTGTTAACGTATAAATAATAACTAAAAATCAGTTATCAAGTGTTAACCTATAAACATAACTAAAAATCAGTTATCAGAGTAAAGCAATACACACTAACTCACCCCGACCAGTGAAAACTCAAACATCCAAGATTCCTCGAGAAGACAAATTAATTAAATTCTGGAGAGAAAGAATCGAGGAAGAAGACATGGAAGCTGCACTTTTAGAAAGGCTCACAGCGGCGATAGAGGCACTAGCGGCACGAAATCCAATACAGAACATATAAGGAACTAGCCGAGCGGTAACATTGATGAAAGAAATAGCCTATATCAAGGAATTCGATGGGGACAAAAATCAGTAAACCCAATTTATTAACGTCGTGGGAACCCACCTTGGCGCAGTAAGCAACGAACTCAAAGGCGAATTATGGCAGGCGATTTACAACGCAAAAATTACCGGCAAGGCAAAGGAACTCTTATTGAACAACAAACCTAACACCTGGGAACAAGCAGAAAGTCTACTCAAGCAGCATTTCAGACCATCATGCAGCTATAAAGACCTATCCCGGCGGATAACATATTTAAAAGTAAGTTCAATATACGATTTAAATTTAAAAATAGAATCAATTATTCAAGATACAAATACATTTGCAACATATGAATCAAATTCAGAAGAAACAAAGAAAACATTTTACACACTTTTAGTAAACCGAATTAAACAAGTAGTATCAGGCAACCTATCAAGGGAAATAAAAAATTTATATGATTTACATCAGATTAAAGAAATACTATACAGTTACGTAGGATACGACTACAATAATCTTGACAGAGAATTTATAACTCAGGACAGAAAAAACACACACAACAATACTCACAATAAAAATTCAGGACAAAATAAGCAGGATAACCACTCTAACAATTCAGGACAAAATAAGCAGAATAACAACTCGAACAAATATAGATATAACAATAATAGGAATTCAGGATCAAGACAATACAATAATAATTCAGAACAATCTAGGCAGGGTAATCAAAACTACCATAACTATAGGTCAAACCAAAACCAAAATACAGAGCCAGTTTTCAATCAATCAGGACAATTTAGAAATGCGCCTCGGAAGTAAAATATTCGCAAATTTAACATTACAAGAAAAACCTTACAAAGCATTAATAGACACAGGCTCAACTATGAGCATAATAAATTCTAGTAGGATAGATTGCAGCAATTTAAAAATATTTGAAAGAATTAACATGAGGCTGCAGACCATTAATAACGTTACAACCGAGATAGTAGATAGGGTAATTACAGATATTCCCAAAGAATTTAAATATAGCCCAAAAGGAGCTATTAAGTAGTACAAGAGGGATCTAGGAGATAAACCATATGACATACTCATCGGTATGGACATACTTAGCAAAATTGTCAAAACCCTCGATTTTGACAATAAATATATTATCCTAAATAACAACACTAGAATACCCATTTATTCGACCGAGAACGAAACAACTTTTGATTGCTTCGAACTCAATTCGAGTAAGAAACAAGTTGACCTTAGCCATCTGAATTCAGAAGAAAGGCGAGAAATACAAAACGTGTTAGACCAATTCCAGAACCTCATCTACGAAGAAGGTGACCAACTAACAAACACCGAATTCATTACACACGAAATAAAGACGACAACTGACCAACAGATTAATGCCAAAGTTTACAGACTACCACATAAACACGAAGAAGAAGTGAGACGTCAGGTCGAAGAAATGGAAACTCAGGGCATAATTAGGAAATCCCATAGTAGATACGCATCGCCAATAGTCGTAGTTGCGAAAAAACTAGACAGTTCAGGGCGTCAAAAATTCCGGTTGTGTGTAGACTATAGGAAGCTCAACGAGCTGACAATTGATGATAAATATCCCTTACCCAATATCGACGGGATATTGGACAAGCTAGGAAGAGCCCAATACTTCTCTTCTCTAGATCTGGCAAAGGGATATCATCAAATTAAGATGAACCCAATGGACGTTCATAAAACGGCCTTTGTTACACCCAATGGGTTGTACGAATTTTTAAGAATGCCTTTTGGTCTTAAGAATGCGCCGGCAACCTTTCAAAGGTTGATGAACGAGATACTTAGGGAACATATTAATAAATTTTGTGTTGTCTACCTAGACGACATACTAATTTTCTCAACCAGTTTAGCAGAACACATACAAGCACTATCCCTTATATTGAAAAAACTTTCGGAACACAATCTTAAAATCCAGTTCGACAAATGTTCCTTTATGAAAAGAAACACGGAATTTCTAGGTCATGTGTTGACGGCAGAGGGAATGAAACCGAATCCGTCCAAAATTAAATGTATCCAGGAATATCCATTGCCTAAAACAGAAAAACAACTAAAAGCTTTCTTAGGAGCTACAGGCTACTACAGGAAGTTCGTAAAGGACTACTCCAAAATAGCTCACCCAATGACAAAATATTTGAAGAAAGATAAAAACAGTAACATCAACGACCCAGAATACATTCAAGCCTTCGAGACTCTCAAACTAAATATTATAAAACATCCTATATTAAAATTTCCGGACTTCAATAAAAAATTTACATTATTCACGGACGCTAGTAATTATGCGATAGGGGCAGTTTTAACACAGGAAGGACAACCAGTATGTTACGCCTCGAGATCATTGAATGACCACGAGAAAAATTACTCGGTCACAGATAAAGAATTTTTAGCCATTGTATGGTCTGTGACCTACTTCCGCCCATACCTATGGGGCAATCGTTTTAAAATAACAACCGATCATTTGGCAATTAAGTATTTGAATAAAAAATATTCCGGCAAAGAGTTTAGTCAGAGAAACCAACGTTGGTTATTGAAACTGCAGGAGTATCAATATGATATAGAGTATTTGAAAGGTAAAGAGAACAAGATTGCAGACTTTTTGAGCAGAATCCCAGAAAGTATCGAAAAACAAGATGCATTAAACAATCAAACAGTAAACGAAATATCAGACAATGTAACAGTACATTCACAAGAAGAACAACAGATTGACCACATCCCTATCAAGGAGACTATTATTAACAAGTACAAGACACAACTTATATTAGCTAACGACGTTGACAAAGAAATTGAAATAATACACAATAGACGAATAATCTACATTGTCGTGTGTGCATATTTTGAGGGTACACTGTACCAATAAAGTAAGCATAAATATATCAATACAACATATCAATATTGCAATACACAAGCAAAACAATTTCAAGTGAACGTGTAATATGATCGCCCACTTATGAGCTAAGTCAGCAGCCACACGCAAACCACTTGTAACATATACTACATATATACACATATGTACACAAGACTCTCTCTCTCCTGATTATGCTGATAAGGTAAAATATGTATGAAGCAGTTTAGCTATAAGAATTTATTCAATAAAAACATTCATTCTGAAAACAGCAATCAAACGGCACAGACGTGCCAAGAAGTATTTTTCTTAGCACAACTACCTATACACATTACAATGGAAGACAGAATTGTTTTCAGTTTTAAGTTGAGATTGATTGAATAAAGAGGTCTCTCCTCCCGAAATAATTTTTTTTTTAAGAAATAAAAGTCCTTTTTATATAACTTACATAAGACGATGAACAACTGAAACGTACGAACGATATACAGAGGGACACACACACATAGGGACGCAGGGGAAAACACAACAGACAAAGATTACCTGCGTGCATTTTTGACTAACGGGCGACTTTGGTCCACGACGAACCGAACTCCACACAGTTCGGGTGTTTTTGGAAATGTCATCTGCATCAAATTGCTTTTGCAGTATGTTCGAAAACGCAAGTTGCCAAAGTCATGTGTTCGGAAATGTCATCATAACAAAACTGCATTATCATGTGTTCGGTAATGCAGTTCTGCAAAGGTCAGATGTTCGTAAACGTCACTTGCGTGTCATCTGCCGTGCAGCAAAGCAGATAACAAACGGCCGTGCATTTGCTTGTGGGTACAAAAAAAATAAATAAAAATAAATAAAGTGCGTGATATCTGGGGATGGATATGAATTCATCATCCTCATCATGCTCAGAGGAGTTTTCTCGGTCCTGGTCTCGGTCTAGATCCAGGTCACTTGAGCGGTAAGTTGTTTTTGTTTGTTTGTTTTGATTAGAAATGATAATTTAATGAAATTATTTTAGATCCCCAAATCAAGCTCAAGAGGAGATTGTTGAACGTTGGACCAGGAACAGAATTAAGTTGCTTCTTTCTGTTAGACTGGAACTCGAAAACTCGTTCCAAAATGGAAAAAAGTCAAAAAGATCTGTGTGGAGTCGTGTACTTCGCCAAATTTTATTGCATGACAGCAACTTTCCTTTTAGTTGTGACGAGATCATAAAAAAATTCACCAATTTGTTCACTTCATATAAACGTATAAAAAAGCGAAACAACAAGAGCGGAAGAGGGGCATCAAATTGGGAATATTTTCATGAATTCGATGCAGTTTACGGAACAAGGCATTTCGTTAATGCACCCCCTTCAAATCTGGGAGATTCCATGTTAATCGGTGATATATTCGAAAACAATACTGAAAATGTCGCTGTTTCTACGATGGATAAACCTTCGAGCACAGGACGCAAAGAGAAGAAGAAGAATGAAGTATTGGAATACTTGAAGGAACAGGAAAAAGTTGAAGCAAAACGCCACGAAGAATACGTGTCTCTTGAACGGGATAAGCTTAAAATAGAAAAAGAAAAAATCGCAGTTTTACGGGAGCTCCAATCACTTTTACAAAGTGATAGGGATAATTAGAACTTCAAACAGTATTTACCTACTTCTGAAGTACCTACAATCCACTCTTACCTTTTTTTTTGTTTTTGTTATTGAGATTCTTTTATTTACTTGTTATTTTGAATAAAGAAGTTTTAGTTAACAGATGTTTTTAATTTATCGAAAAAATGTTTATGCATACAGCAAGCTTGCAAGAAGATCTCTTTTAGAACGTCCTGCTGATAAACTGGTAGTGCCGGGCATATTTCCCATGGCGTATGATGCAGATTCAGTTCTGTCCTGTAAACTTCCTAAGAATGGTTCTCCTTTGAAAATAATGAAGTTGTGTAACACTACACATGCCAAGACAATGTGTCTTATGTTTTCAATCTTTTTGAAGTTTAAACTTTCAAGAATTCTAAATTTCGCTTTTAAAGTACCAAATGCTTGTTCAATTATAACTCTTGAAGAGCTTAGACGATAGTTGAATTGTTTTTGCATTTCACTTAAACTTGCGTTGTCTTTGTAGGGTACCAACAGGTAGGTAGATAATGGATATGCCGAGTCACCGATTAAATGAATATCAGGAGGTAGTTTCAAAGTTCCATTAATAAGTTTTTTTCCGAGTTCACTTTCTTTAAAAACGTAAGCATCGTGGCATCTACCTGGCCATCCAAAAAAAATGTTTGTGAAAGCTCTATCACTATCGCATGTCGCCTGAAACATACATATACATTTGCTTTGTAAGAAATGATGCTTGGAGTTAAAGATAACTAACCTGAAGTACCATGGAAGCAAAGCCTTTCCGATTGTAGTAGCTGGAGCTGTCATCCGACGGGCTCGGAATTTTTATGTGCGTGGAATCAATGGCGCCTACAACATTTGGAAAACTATTAGGCCCACGTAAATAATTGAATTTGCTGACTATTGAGTCTATCGCTTCATTTGATGAAGGCCATTTAACAAATTTTGACAAAAGTTCGACAATTTTCTTGCAGGTTTTAATAAGGATATCAAATACAGTGCTGATGGACTTATTGAATCGGTCACCAATTTTCCTGTAGCAGTTTTTATTTCCTAAAGCCCATAGAGTTATGTATAAAGCTTCTTCTAAAGGAATTCCAGGACGTCCTCTCTTTGCATTTGTCCATAAAGGATTCAATTCTTCTTTTAATTTCTGCAATACATTTTTTTAAAATTATTATTATAGCCTGAAAATAGGTGTACCTAACTTACATAAAAAACACTTTTAGACATTCTGAAGTGGCTGTGAAAAGTTTCGTCAGTGAAATCAAGGATTGTTATCAAATAGTTTTCGATTTTTGGAATTTTCGGGATATAAACACTTTGCATACTTAAAACAATTTTCTTTCTTTTCTGTGAAAATTTTTTTAGACGCAAATACTGTTTATCATTGTTTCCATTAAAATTTTGCATCAAGTTGTCCAACAAAATTTTTTTTATATAAGGGTTGAATTTGTTCATGGTAGTGTTCGGAATCATCAGGCTGCACTTGCAAAAAAATAAACGTTGATCCGACAGAAGTCAGCTGCACAAATGACATTTGCAAACAGATGACCAATTGATTTCTGTCATGCGTAGACTGTCATTTGCAATTGCAAATGACTTTTTTTTTACATTTCCGAAAACACCCTTCAATGCCAGTGCTCGTCAAAGCCAGTCGCTTGTCGCGTAGTATATTTATAATAATTATTTGTAATATTCGTAATATTAAGAGCCATTAAAATAAACATTGTGAATTTATCGATGACAAGTGTGTTTTATTGTCATAAGGATTTATTGGAAATCCTACACATATATATAAATAATCCATTTTTAACTATACTTATTTAGAGAATAAACCAACCCTAACAAAACGAACAAATGAGGAGTTTTATTTTACTGGCGGTTAATTTCATAGAGTGTGGATTTCTCCAACATTTCGGGGACCATATCAAGTTACAAAGGTACTACGGAATGATAGATATTTAGTTAACGATGTCGAAGGTTTTCAGCAAACGCGTTTATCTTATCAAGGAGTGTGGACGGCCGGTAACATGAAACCTTGGTTAAATAATTGGAAAATGGAAACCTAAATTAAGATCAGGTAATCTATATGGTCAGAATGGCCGAAATTGTAGTAGTTATATTAAGTCTTGCGATACACTGTGTTTCGTATACATATCGTAGTTGTATCATTGAGTTTATACACATAGAGGAACCACCTATGTTAGGTACACACGTCAATAGGTGTCGCCACGTAGGTACATCAAATCGAGATCGAGAATTTTTGTGGAACGCATTGGCACACCAAGAAAACCTATTTTCAGTAGAAGCAGCATAAAGCATGTGTATATCCATAACAATAGGTATAGTATACACATATATTGTGCGTGCCGGTAGATCATTGATTTCAAAGTAGGTACGGAAAAAACGTAAGAATCCATTTATGTGTATTCTGGTGTTATGTTATGGGTGTGTATTTTCATTTTTTTTGTCGACAGCGACACCAGTCAATTCCATTTTTCATTATCATTACAATTTTGGTTTTTAGCTTGAGAGGACGTATGCTTTTTTTGTATTTTAGAGATGCCGTTTGTGTGTGCCTACGTTGATTGTGCTAACACATATACACCTGGAGGTTTATCTTTTTTCAGTTTGCCTAATGACAACAGACGTATGCTTTGGACGAAGCACTCTGGAAACAAACAATTAGAGAACTTAGCGAAATATGGCAAAATGAATGTAAGGTTCTGTAAAAGTCATTTTTATAGTTCCAATTTGGTTGTGTGTGGCACGAAAAAAAAAATTACAACAGATTTTATACCCATTTCTGCCCCTAACATTTGCTCTTGTTCAGAAAGTTATAGGGATATAACTTGTGAAGAACTTATGAAAATAACTTTTAGTCCAGAAACGACGTTAGATTTAAACAAAAAAAATAATCTGAAACGAAATCACACGTCTTCCACAACCACATCTATAGATTGCCCTTCATATTTAGAAGACGATAATTTCTTATCCTTAGAAGGAAATAGGCCACCACCTGGACCCGAACTAAGAGTTTATTTTAATCGACGGCAGGTCAAACGTTTCTCTGGTATTACGAAAATAGGACTTGAATCCTCGCCGAAAGAAAGTGGGTCTCAAGGGGAAATCGTGACTTCTTTCTCGAGCGTTCCGCGATTTCTGTTCAGATCCCCAAAGAAAGTTGATAAAGCTAGTGATGCAATTGAAAATAAAATAAATGAAGTATTTAGTAGCAAAAGCGATCCAGTAAGAACATTTATTTTATCTCAATTGGTACATAAACAAAAAACCCAATGGAAAAATGAAGAAAATGATATACTTTTAAAATTCTTTTACAAATCGCCTGTAATGTATAGTTATTTCATTGATATTGGGTTTACGTTACCTTCAATTTCCACTATTCGAAGATGGCATTCAAATGTTAAGTTTTCACCAGGAGTATCTCAAGGCGTTCTTGATTTGCTAAAAATTAAATGCGCTTCCCTCTCAACTATAGACAGAAAATGTATTTTGTTGTTAGATGAAATGGGCATAAAGCCCGAATTAGAATATAATTCATCGGAAGATGTAATTTATGGCTTCATTGATCACGGCAACTTTGGAAGAAGAAATGTAATCGCTACCCACGCACTTCTTGTAATGTTGAGAGGGTTGAACAGTAATTGGAAGCAAACTATAGGAATTTACATAGGAAACGTTAACGGAGTAGGCCTAAGCAATATTACGAAGGACTGCATAATGAAGGTAACATCCTTAGGTTTTGATGTTAATGCAATAAGCACCGATCAAGGAAGCAATAACAGAAGTGCGTACAGAATTCTGGGAGGTACTATTGATCAGCCATATTTTGTTTTTAATGAGAAGAAGATATTCTTACTCCATGATGTACCACACCTTATTAAAAGCGTAAGAAACAGGCTACTAGCTGCTGACATCCTGACTCTGGATCGAGTATCATGGAAAATACTCGAAAAGTTATTTGATTCTGATTCTGGCACTGTAAAACTGTTGTACAAGCTAACAAAAGAACATCTCCGACCAAATGCATTTCAGAAGCTGTTTGTAAAATTAGCAACGCAAATCTTCAGTGGTAAGGTAGCAATGGCAATTTTCGCGGCAGCTGCAAATAATTTTTTTACAGAAGCTGAAAAACCTGCGGCTAACAGCACAGCAACATTCATTTTATTTATGAATAAACTTTTTGATAATTTAAACAGCAGCAGTCAATACGCAAAAAACCCGGATAAAAACTCAATTTCTGTGATAAAATCTGATATTTTAGAGAATTTAAAAGAGTCGAAAGAAAAAATATCTTTGTGGAGATCCGAAGGAAAAATGCAAGTACCACATTGTTTTGATGGACTCCAGCAGACTTTAAATGGAGTACTTGGGCTATGGGACAATATTTCGACGGATCCAGAACAAAAATATCTGATAACGTCTCATCTTAATCAAGACCCCCTGGAAAACAATATTTCAATGCTAAGGACGAGCAGAGGATCATATGAAAAGAATCCATCAGCTTCCCGCGTTTGCAAAAATTTAAAATTGATTTGTTTCCAAAACCTAAAGTCGTCTTCGCTCAGTGGGTATGAATATTCCAATTCCACAAACTTACTTGATCATTCAAGTTCATTGCAGTTCAACCAAAGTGGTAATATTGAGGAAGGTATTCCGCTTAATGTCATGGCAGCCGATGAAGAAATGCGCAATGACGATGAAAATGGTTTGCAGGATATTCTGGAAATCAGTATTGAAGACAAAACTTCACAAAATCCAAATGTGCAAAATTGTGCAAACGCTTATGTAGCGGGATGGCTTGTTAAAAAAATTATCGGAAAAAAACAGTGCAATGAATGTATAAACTACTTAAAAGAAACAAAAAATTATGAAAAAAAAACGGCTGAATTGATAAATCTTCGAGCTTACAAAAACTTTTGCTTGACAACATCATCCGATATATTTGAATCCGATTTCAATTCAATAAAAAAAAGATATTAAAAGCTTCAAGCACGGGTAAACTTAAAAAGACTATTACAAATAAAAGTAAAACCAAAATGCCTCGAAAAAAAAGTGTTAAGGCCACACAAAAAGTTTTTGTAAAAACGTTTTTATTAGAGGCACCCTAAGAGTGAGAGGCACGGGGAACTCACTTTAAAAAAAAAGCACCCCATAAATAAATGGACGGTAAAAACGCATTATCACCTCCCCGTGGTACCTGCCGGATGACAATCATTTTGTTAACTAACGATAAGCGTAGATAAAGACTAACAAAGTTGACAAGTACATACTTAGAACACCATCATAAGAACTATACAATGTCTTATTCAATTATTATTATTTTTATTACTATTTAATTTCCGAATTTCTATAGAAATAGTCGCCGTATTTTGTTTCTCATCATAGTACAAAGAAAATAAAATAATTAACAAAAATTCCCATACGCGATGAATAAATTGATAGTTTATTTACTGCCTAAGCTTACCCATATTACCTACGTCTTAATCATTAGACGAAGATCAATAAATCACCAAGTGGGCTCTACAATTTCGATTCAATAATTTAGGTTCATCTCATTCCACCCTATTTGCATCTTAAAATCACATCCATACATACGAGTTTGTATGTATGTACCTACATAAGAAAGTGAATTACAATACATAATAAACACCAATAAAAAAAATTCATCCGTTTTGAATCATCGCTCATTTTTTTAAGTTTGTTATTGTTGTACCGTTGTACATTAAAAATAAAGACAAAAGGGCATTCGGAAGGAATCGATAGGAGACCGACTGTCTGCTGCCTGTCTACCTATATGCTTGAATTGCATGGAGTAGTGTGGACTGTGGAGTGGATAATGGTTTTGTAAGCTAAGTTCTAAACCAAAAACATTGTTTACGATCCAGAATCCACAACAGAGTACGCGCCACCTAGTGACGTGTGTACCTACGACTTCGATTTCGTTGCGGTGGTTCCTCTATGTGTATAAACTCAATGGTTGTATTAAATCTTACAACACCACTTTGTCATATTCATATGCATATAGTTGATATACAAATAGTAAAACATTACAACTGTACTATCGTTCGATTTCATCATATTCTAGAATCGCTTTATACATTTAATTGTATATGTTTAACCTTAAATTAAAAATGTAACACAGCCATCGGCGGATACTAGTTTTATCCGCCTGCAGTTAGTTTTTGTGCACAAAGATAACATCCCACCGACATTATGGTCATTGATGTATTTTCCGGTCCGGATAGCTTGTCGCAAAATATATGTTTGAAAGTACATAGCAAAATCGGATCGTACGTTGGGCGAAAATAGAAGAAGAAGGATCCACTGGAGCGCCAATACAACAACTGTGTCTTCTTGGCTTCCACAAGAAAATGAAGCAGTGTATTGAAACCAACACATATAGATGGTGCATGCAAGTGGGTACCACACAAAAATGTTAGTACAAAAAGTCTAAAATCGGGGATATTTTCCTAAATTAATCAGGAATTCAGGGGTATGTAGTTGTATTTATACTACCAGCGCTTGAAACAGACGCGACGGTACATAAACATAAAGTCGTAAATCTGAAATTTACGTAATGACTACTCAGGTAAACGTAGACCCATTAAGCGGTTGGTACTTTTTTTTTGTACCAAGCAAAACAGTTGGTACACTTTGGACTTCAGCCACAAACCGGATATCAACCGACTCAAAACGCCGGTTCATGTATTCGGTAGCGATGGTTCATGCATTTGGTAATTTCATAAACCACTCATGTTTTTTGCTATACAGTAGCCCAATCGAAAATCTGCTCATACCTTGTGGTGAAAGACAGCAAGGCTTCAGAACATGCCGCTCGGAGCGATTGAAGAAGTAATAAGAGCTACCCATATCGCCTAAGAGAAGTAGAAGGGTTAGGAGAAGTTTTTAGTTGGCCAGGTACGGAATTCCTGCGGAGGCACAAGTCTCCTCAACATTGCCTTCAAGATCTTATTTGCCTTAATTTGTTATTATGTTAACGCCAGTGTTGTTTTATGCCGGAAAGTCCACTGATCAAATCTTCACAATTCTGCAGATCCAATAAGTCGAAATCGGCACCTCGACTCTGCTGTGACAACATATCGTCAGAAATAAAACCAAGAATTACTTTTGCTGTTACTTCGGGTCTTCGGGATAGGAAAGTAATTTAGTAGTAAAGCCATCTAGCCACTAAGGGAATCATATATAAGACCCATGGACCGTAAAGTCCAACTCTATAAGCGACATTCTGATATCCATAATGCATACAAACTGCGTACGCCAATCTTAAACCTAACCATTGAATTTATCACATAACTATATATGTATAATTAATTACATAGCTGTATTGTTCTATCTTAAATAAATTTGGCAAATATATAACGCTATATTAAGTCCACTAACCTTACAACTTAATAAAAAAAAGGACCGATTGTGTCCGTTTAATGCTTCTGTGGAAATTTTCGCCTCTCTACTAGTTTGACATCCTTCACACAGAGATCATGTTTTGAACGCGCTGCAAACTTGATGACTGATTGCGTAGATACTTGTGGCACATGTCGCAGGTCCAACCAGACCAACTTTTCACACTTGCTAAGATGATCCAGTGACAGTTCGGTGACCAATCGACATCCGCTTAGATTCAATTCGACCAAAGTATTAATGGCACTGGGGCATGTGCCAATTTGTGCTACACCTGCATCGGTGACCCGCTGACACGACGATAAATCCAAGTGAATCAACGATGGTAGACCTTGTGTTATGTAGCGCAGTGCTACATCCGATATATCAGTGCCCGCGATTTTGAGCGTCTTTAAGTTTCGCAGGCGTGATTTTGAGTCGGTTAGGCCCGGTCGCGAGTCTTTTGGTGGCGATAGAATATCACGAATCGCCGAATCGTTTAATCCACGCACAAAGCTCAAGTCGAGAATTTGCAACGGCGGACAAAGGCATGTGTGCAGGGCCAAAACAGCTTGGATGAGACAATTCTGTAAACTGAGGTTCTTGAGGGCTGGCATGCGCGCAATTATCCAAGCCAACTGGCGTTTGGCAATTTGCGTCCAATCGAGTATCAGATGTTCCGGTTGGCGACGTACAATAGCCGTTAGCAATGAAGCGGATAGTTTGTGCTCGGCGCAGTTCATGCACTTCCACAGGTCTGGGTCGACGGAAGCATTTGACCAAATTTTGCACACAGAGCTGCAGGTGACCAGCGATTTTGGTGGTAGGTAGCGAAACACAATCTTCAATAGTGTCGCGTCCAAGGCCAGGCTAGAGGGTGTTTGCGGTGTAAGTGGTTGGAGTGGTGCAGGTCGGACAACATATTGCGGTTTCTTGAGCACCCGTGTCGATGAATTTAGCATTTGCTGAGCCAACTGCGATCGAATTGAGTTCTTTTTGCGTTGCTGTGACAATGCGGTAGATGTCGCTGTAGTAGGTGTCAATGCGTTCTCATAGGGTTCATGATGGTGGTGATTGTGATCGTGTGTTGAACTGCTTACACTGGTTTTATCGCTTTTTCGCCGCTTCATTGAATGGCAATTACTCCAGTCCGAATTGTGTGGGTCATTTTCGTTCTTAATTGCACTGCTCGTTGAGGAGCAACCACTACCTTCACCACCAATTGTAGCGGCGCGTTTGAGGTCCCTTTTGTGATTACTGCTAGTTTCCATTTCTGATTCGCTGGAGAATACGAAATCGTGATGTGCGTTGTTATTGTTGTTGTTATTTGCGCTTGGAATTGTTCCCCCATTAGTTTCATGGAAGTGTCTACCATCGGCTGTTGAATTGGCATCACTGCTGACCGACATTCGGCGTACTTCTGATGATTTTTGACGTGCACGAAAGTGTCGTGGCTGCAATGAAAAATTACTTAATGAAATTCGCATTTGGGGAAAATATTCACAAACTCACCTTATAGTCCGTGTTTTTGCCTGACTTACAACACGTCGGGCATTCCCAGCTGTTGGGCAGATCCTCGTTTCTTACACCTTTAACATCTTCTGTCTGCCCGTTTGACGCCGCACAATCTGGATGCGCTATCTCATAACACACAGAGCATTCCATTAATGCGGATGGTCCCTCCAGCGCAGCCTGCAGTTTTGCTTGCGGGGAAACTGGCGTTTGCCTCCAGCCATCCAAATGGCAGTAAATACATTGCGCAGTCACTGGTAGCATTGGCGAAAGGCATTGCCGCATCATGCATGTCTGCTTTGCACGACCCGGACCACCAAACTTTACCATGTCCAGGCAGAAGCTGCACTCACCGCAATCGGAGCGTTGACATGCCGCACACACTTTGCAGCGAGTGCGCCGTCGACGCGGCTGACCTGTGCTACTTTGGTGTGACTTTAAATCCACGTTAGCAATTTGACTGGATAACGATGCATTGACTATGACACCGGTGCTGTTGTTCGTGCCGCTAGTTGTTGCACTCGTCGTTGTGTATGGCAGATCAGATGTGATGTTGAGGTTGGAACTAATGATGGTGTTGCTGTTGTTACTATTACTAGCCGCAGCTGCTGCGGCTGCAGCCGCTTCTGCAGCGATTATCATCTTTTTAGGTGGTTTTGTCTTAGAAATAGATGGCGATATGAAATTCATGTCCTCAGGGGTGGGCGTACTGCCACTGGCAGTGCTACTTCCGCAGCTAGATATGGCCAAATTTTCGATGTGACCATTGGAAAATGGATCTTCTTTAACAGACACCTCATTTGGTTTTTCATCGTCGACGGTCGTCATGGAACAAGACGATTCTGCAGCCATCTGACCTATGTTGTCTTGCAACAGACCCTCGTTCTTGCGAGCAATCTCCTGCTTTATCTGTTCCTTGACACTCATTCGATCGTATACTTGAAACGGCGGATGCATATCACCTGGCGGTTTCAGCACTGACTCTCCACTTATTGCCATCTCTGGCTTATCTTTACAGTGACGTTCAGCTAGTGTGCGTACGTCTTTGATAAGTGCTACCGGATCTTGCACCAGCTCCGGTACATTCTTCTTCTGTGGTGGTAAATCGTACAAATACATAACAATCTCCTTGAGACCAAATAGCTCGTAGTGCGTAAGATGAATATGCGGCTTATTTGCAATTTCTTCTTCCGCAATGGACGGCTCTCCCTCTAGATGTGACCGGCCGAGCAGTGTAAAAACATAGCTCGCCAACACATACCATAACATCTCTGTAAAGAAGGGATATCGAAACTTTTGCGGCACCTTTGTTGTATCCTCGACCTGTGCCGTCTTCAACTGCTTGACAATTCCAAAGGAATGTAGAAAATTTCCACCAAACACAAGCGAATCTGTCGGCGTATAAACCGCATGGATCCAGCCAGTTGGGATGAAAAAAGTATTGCCGGCAGTGAGATAAACTCGCGCGCATTTCTCCACCGCATCACCAAAGAAAACATCTGACTGCTTGCCAGACAGCACCCACTTCTCGTACAACTGAAGATTCTTTTCTGTCGGTGGTATTAACCAGAATACCTTGCTACCCTTTAAAATGTGATACCACACCGAGGTACCGCCAAAATCTATGTGAAAGTCTGTATAGCAGTTCTTCACAGACATTAGACAGTATTTCTGTACCTTTGGGTACATCATTTCTCCAAGAACATTTGTTCCCTCTTTCTGTGCGTCCTTTAGCTGTTTGGGCCACACAACATCGACCCAGTCGATTTGGCGTACAATGTCGGGACTCTGGATGAATCCATCTAAACGTGTGTGCGAAAACTCTAAAGAGATCACATTAAGCAGGCGATTCTTTTCCGTACTTTCGTAGTAGTGTTCCCATTCCTTCATGGTCATTGTTAGATTCTTTTGTGTATTTACATCCATTACATCGAGCATGCGACGGGAACCGACACATAATCGAACATCGTTAACCTCGAATTCAACAGGCGATGGCATGCAGATTCCCAGACCAGACTTGTCCCGAAACAGCAATGGAATATTAAACCCATATTGTTGGAGGAAACTAAAAAAAATGATTGGTTGTTAACTTCTATCGACACGAATGCAACAAGTCAACCACGCATGGACCAAAAACACTTACGCAACAGTCAGATCTGCACCTCTCATCTCCCTCACCATACCAGTTTGGGCAAACTTTGGAGACTCCAGCTTTTCAGCCACGCTGAATCCTCGAATGCCCTCTGTGTCATCTTCACCCACTCCCCATTCTTCCGAGTAGAGTTTTCTCTGTTTTCTTTCGCGCTGTAAATAAAAAGGTAAACAGAAAGGGTATAAATATGGGTATACACGTGAAATCAACAAACGAACAGAACCAACAGACACATAAAACACACACACAGATACACTCACACGTACACAAACTACACGAGAGACAGAGTAGAGACGACCGGCATCTTGAGTAGATCACTTTCATAATTACTCATTATTTCTTTTTATAATTACTTCAAAATACTAATAAACAATAACTTAAGAAATAGCTAACAAAATTCAGAAGTGGGATGACAATCTGGCCAAAAAGAAATTATAAGAAATTACCTACCTAGGTACCATTTTGAGAAGTGCCAGTGAAGTGAAATCCCAGACGAGACCAACATCTGTCAACAGAAGTGTGACGGTGTAAGACGTTAAAATTTGAAAAAGTGAAAAGAGACGCTAATATAAAATTACAATCATGGGATTGCAAAAATATTTTCCTGATTTTGCTGAGGAATTGTCGAAAGTTGATGACGCAGTCTTGTCGAAAATACACAATGCGCTTTTCTTTAAAATAAGCAGTGGTTCACGTGAGAACATCGTAAACAAAATAATGAAGTTTTCAGGCTGGAACGAGTTGGAACGAGACAGTTCAAGTTTATGCATGAACATTTTGAAAGAATTCTCAGATAACGAGCTGCAGCAAGTAGGAAAACTATTCCAAATAAATGACGGTGACAACGAGCAGATAACAACTAAGTTGGTAACAACAATAAGCACCATGTCGAAGCCAGACGAATTCAAGTCAGCTGTAGCGCATAAGAAAAATAAATCAGTGAGTTCTAAACATTCTATTCGCAAGGAAATATTGAAGCTGGAACTGAAGAAGAAACTTCTGGAGCTGGAGTTGAGCGATGACGATTCGGATGAGAATGCTAGTGAGGTTGCAGATGTCTTAAGACAAAAACAAGAAACAACATCTGAATGGGTTGCACGGAGTTCATCCAAGTCACCAGATGTTCCTGATATACAAACAACGATGTCACATCTACTCGCTCGACAATCAGTGAGTACGGAGTTAACACGATTTGGTGGCAAAACGTTCGAGTGGCTGACGTTCATAAGGGATTTTAGGCAATCTACTTCGTTGTGCGGATTCTCACCTCAAGAAAACATTGGAAGAATACGAAAAGCACTCTTCGGCCCAGCTTTTGAATCAGTATGTATAATGTTGATGACCAGTGAAGACCCCGAAGAAATTCTTGAGTTGTTGGAAGATAATTTTGATCGACCTGAGATGTTAAGTAAGTGTTTCCGAGAGGAGGCTTTGAATTTGCCAATAGTGGACGACTGGTCAGATTTTATTAAGTATACAAATGCTGTTCGAGGTATATATTCCAGTATTTTGTGTGCAAAACTCGACGTTAACAATTGTTCTGGATTATTGCCCATTTTTATTGATAAATTACCACCGTTTATTGCATTGCAGTGGGGAAGTCATATCGTTTCACATCAAATAACTAGACCGACTCTGCAGAATTTTAGCGAATGGGTAAAAATAATGAACACAACAGTCATGCAGCTGAGTTACTCATCGAACGTTAACATTTTCGGTCGTAGCAATCAACGCCAGGAAAAGGAAAGTGTCAGTTCAACAGTTGCAGTCAGCGAAGGAAACCATAAGTGCACTCACGGACGATACGGTAAGCCTTTGGGGATGAACAAAAGTCCACCACCAGCAGACGAAAGGGAATTCCAACCACGAAGACTGGACCAGTTCAAAACCAAAGACTTCCAGAACGAAACAGGGATGGACAACCTTTATGCTTCAAATGTCGAAACTATGGACATGTCGCCAAGTACTGTCGAAACATTGCTCTAGTTGCTCAACAGAATGTAAGCTCTTCTTTGTGTGTTCCTGCTAATAATTACAAGAAGAGGGTCGTTATCGATGGCAAAGCTGCAAATGCCTTAATAGATACAGGAAGTTGTAAAAAATCTTATTCGAGAAGGTGTAGTAGAAGACGTCGTCAACATTAAAAAGATTTCATGTTCGTTGGTAGGTTTAAGCCAAACTAAAGTAACGTGTGATTCAGCGTTCGACGCTCAGATTCAGATCGACGGACATGAGTACGAATTGCAATTTGTTATTGTTCCAAAATCAGCAATAACTGATGACGTGATCCTGGGTCAAGACTTTTTGAATACAGTTCGTTGGAGTTTTAATGGTGAATGTGTTGTCTTCGAGAGTAGTGAACAGTCTAACGAGGTATCTGAAGCAGGGTTGATGCGGATTGAAGTAGAGCCAAGTGAAGTAGAGATGAAGATCAATTCCAATTTTGGACCAGACCTAATAAATAAAGTGCAAAAGTTACTACGCGAAGAATATTTTGCTGATGATTGCAACGAGTTCATAGACTTACCACACAAGATGAAGATTCATTTAAGAGACGACATACCAATATCATCAACACCAAGGCGACTAGCATACACTGAAAGAGACGAGTTGGCAAAAGTCATCGACGATCTACAGCAGAAAGGAATTATACGCCCTAGTGAATCTGAATACAGAAGTCCAGTAGTTATCGTTCGAAAGAAGACTGGAGAGATCAGAGTTTGCGTCGACTATAGAGGGCTGGACGCCAAAACAGTTCGAGATCATTTTCCCTTGCCGCTCATTGATGATCTTATTGCGAATCTTCATGGCTGCAAGGTTTTTACTTGTTTGAATCTGCGTAATTGATTCCACCACGTTGTGGTTGAAGAGGAGTCCACAAAATACACTTCGTTTGTCATTCCAGATGGACAGTACGAGTATGTCAAAATGCCCTTTGGTTTGACAAATAGTCCTGCTGTTTTTCAAAAACTGTTGAAGAGAACATAGATATTCTAAGGGAGATACTAAAGCGAATGAAAACGTACAGACTACAACTTCGGCTGGATAAATGTAGTTTTTTATTTGATACCGTAGAATATTTGGGATTCATTATCAAGGATGGGACTATCAGTATTAACAACGCGAAAACAAGAGCCATTGATGACTTTCCGGTTCCGACAAATAAAAAAACAACTTCAATCGTTTTTAGGACTATGCAGTTATTTTAGAAGATTCATTCAACGTTTTGCAATAGTCGCTGCGCCACTATCTGACTTATTGCGAGGAGATGTTTCATTTGAAATGGGAGCTTCACAACTTAATGCGTTTAACTTATTAAAGAGGTTATTAGTCGAAAAACCAGTTCTTCGAATTTATGATCCAGATAAGCATATAGAAATTCACACTGATGCCAGTTCACGAGGATACGGTGCAGTGTTGTTACAGCTGCAGGAGGATAAGAAGTATCATCTAATTTACTACTTCAGTGCTAAGACGACGGATGTAGAAAGCAGGTATTTGAGCTTCGAATTGGAAATGCTAGCGGTTATCAAGGCACTTGAAAGATTCCGAGTGTATATATGGGGTAAACCATTTACAATTGTAACAGACTGCAATGCTTTAAAACAGACCATGCAGAAAAAGCAAATCAACGCTCGTATTTGTCACTGGGTTCTGAAATTGGAAGAGTTCAACTATAAAATCGAACATAGAACATCAGAGAAAATGCAACATGCGGATGCCCTCAGCAGATGCTATTCCAATGAAGAACCTGTTGCGCAATCATTTGGATGCAATATAATAGTAAACGTCGATGATTGGCTCTTCTTCGCACAACAGCAAGATCCGAAACTACAACATATATGCGGCGTACTAAAGAAGAATGCTAAGGAGTGCAGTGCCGACGAGAAGCGCGTTCAAAAGGAGTTCCTTCTTTAGGACAGGAGGCTTTTTAGAAAACACGATGAGCAGTTGAAGTGGGTAGTTCCGGAAAAGGTTAGGATTCGAGTTCTAAAGTATAGCCACGACGATATCGGACACACAGGTATTGACAAAACTTTCGACAAGATCAAACATTTTGGTTCAAAAGAATGCGGAAATATGTGAAGGGCTATATTAACTACTGCCCTCAATGCCAATACCATGCGTGCCCAGCTGGAAGAAAACCAGGTATGCTGAATCCAATCAACAAAATAGGAATTCCATTTCATACCATTCATATGGATCACTTAGGACCATTTATAAAGTCAAATTAATCTAACTCGTACGTGATCGTAGCCGTGGATGGCTTTACAAAATTTGTTTTACTGAAAGCGGTACGAAACACCACAGCGGAAGCAGCTACAAAGTTTCTTGCAGAGATCGTTAACATGTTTGACCACCAGCTCGAATAATAACAGATAGAGGAACATCTTACACTGGTAAACTTTTCGAAAATTTCTGTAAGTCGAAGAATATAGTGCACATCAAAAATGCAACTGGAACTCCACGCGCAAATGGACAGGTTGAAAGGATCAACAGGATGTTAGCACCGTCAATTGCAATGATGTCGACTGATCCAGAGGGTAAAGATTGGGATCTGAATTTAGGACGAGTCCAATACGGAATAAATACTACAAATCATAGAGCGACCTGTAAAACTCCATTCCAGCTACTTTTTAACTTCCTGCCAAGAGGATATGATGGTGACATTTTTAACGACGAGACACGTGAGCAGTTGATGTCAGAATATGATAGCGAGGACCAGCGTTCGACAGCATTAGAGAATATAAGCAGAGATCAAGAAAACCAGCGACGTCGGTACAATGTGAAGAGATTCATCAAAAAATATCATATTGGTGATTTGGTATTTCTGAAACGTGAAGTTCCTTCTATGGGTCAATCTAGAAAGTTGGAAGCTAAATACCGTGGTCCGTATATAGTGACAAAAGTACTACCTTACGACCGTTATATAGTAGCAGACGTTCCAGAACATCGTGTTTCCCAGAAACCGTTCGAAGGGGTTATGGCGGTCGTTAAGATGAAGAATTACAACGCAATGAACCCTGAAGAGTCAACCCTATCTGAAGACGACGAGAGTGAAACCGAATTTCTAGGATTCGATGAAGAAGACAATCAGCGAGAGGACGATGCTAATAGGCGCATACAGTTGTTTAGAGGGCTTACAACAGTCAGGAGAGGCCGAATGAAATCAACAAACGAACAGAACCAACAGACACATAAAACACACACGTACACAAACTACACGATAGACACAGAGTAGAGGCGACCGGCATTTATAATTACTTCAAAATACTAATAAACAATAATTTAAGAAATATCTAAAAATATTATAACAACGTTGCTTGCATTGTTAGTTAAAACGGCTTCACCGACAACTGCAGATAACGTTCAAAATTCACCTCCAAAAGATGCAACAAATCGGAGCAACATAAGTTCGCCATCCAGCCCATTTTATCATCCCATTTATTTTACCCAAAATTGAGCTTTTTGGTGATAAAAAATAAAAATAAAAAGAGAAGTAAGTGTAGATCACCAAGTGCAATTTCATTTGAAGCTTATTGAGCTATTTATGCAAGCAAAAAGAAGAAAAAGCTGGACCAAATAAAGATTCAACTAACTAACTCTCCGTTTACCTTAGTCACTTCGCCTGTAAAACCGTTTTCGTACCAAAATATTCATCTCATGTGCGGAGGGGAGGCCCATTAGCAAACGTTTTGTAACACTGTGTATAAAGGCCACGTTTGCCACTTTATTTGCGGTCAAGCTCTGAGAAAGAAATGATATGCAAATGCTTAAAGTTATTTCTACCAGCTCCTGGACAAACTACCAAAGTACGATTTTAAAATTGTGCTGGGAAATTTTCAGCGAACGTAGGAAGATACAACATTGGCAGTATTGTCGGAAAGCACAGCCTAAATAACACCATGGCGGTCTGAAGATTAACAAGCGATGAACCAAATGGATCACATTGCGATAGAAAAGAAGCACGCATCCAGTTTTTGGATGTCCGAAAATTCCGAGGGGCTTACTAACTCGGATCACTACCTGGTTGCAGCCAATGTAAGAATGCAGATATCCACAATCCCACAACAAATGCGAAGTACTGTAATATAATTTATTGTTGCAAGAGTGGAATCGCAAGAAACCGACCACACCTTTGCAAACCGATTTCCAGTCAATCTTTCGATTAATACCATTCCACCATGCAATGTCGAAATCCACAAGAGGAAAAGCAGGAATAATAAGTATAGCAGTCGCAGCTTTCAACTTTACTAGAAAAATTGGTCATGCGATTTCGCTTCATAAAATGACATCTCAATAGCTCAAATTTTAAAATATTAATCAGTTATTCTTAAATACACACTTGGTATACAAATTTATGTTAAACCTTAACATTTTGTTTTTTGTATCACATGATCATCTAATTAAAATATTGTATTGGTGGTGTGTTTTGTTAAATTTGGCAAGAATATTACACTATAAAAGATTAAAGTCCACGTACCTTACAACATACAAGAAATTATATATGTACTGTGAATAACTATCCTGGGTTAGTCGCCACCACTATAAGTTGAATCCTTTTTGCAGAAAAACATTGGTCCCAGCCTAAGGCAAGTCTGACTTTTTACACTTGCTGAGATTTTCTTGCAACAGTTTGGTGTCCAATTGATGGTTTTTCGGAAGTCGGTAAGTCCGAATTGCGAGTCATATCATATTTTGTAAGGCACTAGCTAAGCCAATCTTCATCTTTATTTCTGCAGCTAGTTCGGTGTCTTTTAATAACCATCATCAATGAAGCGGCTAGTTGGACCTATGTACATCTTTTAAGTTTTCACAAGTCGGAGTCGATGGAAGCGTTTACTGTCCCTTTGCTCATTGCTTATATGATTGAGACTTGAAATGTATAGCTATTTATCAAATTGCTATTCGGTATATTGGCCATTTTCAGTACTCTTATTCGACGCTGAGAAACCCTTACATTAGTGGCGAATAAGTTATATCTTCAGTTATTCGAATTTTACGACTCCAAAATGTCATGGCTGTAATTAGAAAGCAAAGATATTTAAAAAAACAAAATAGTTAGTTCGAAAAATATTTGGGAACTTACCTCAACGTAAGTGTTCTAAATTGACTGCCAATACAGGGGGCACCATGCACATTTCAACAAATCATTTCTCCCACATTGGACGCTTTTATTTCAATCGTTCGAAAGGGAGCGACTGTTTTCTGAAGTAAATTCTGCAATTTCGCTTGCTAAAAGTCGTATTTATGCCTAGCGTTAATGCATTGATCGCAAACTACTTCCATTGTGATATGATTGGGTGCAATGGACCAGTAAACTTCACAATGTTTAGGCAAAAGCTGTTTTGGCAAAATCAAAATGGCAGGCTCATAGTCGTCTCTGATTTTATTCACAGCGATGTTCAACAGGAATGCATTACTCATAGCTGCAAGCTGCAACATTCATATTCCTTACCGGCAAATTGTCTTTACTTTAATATAACATACTTCTCTCTCCCACTGTGCCACTGCTATAAAGGGAGAGAGAAATATGTTCACGTCATAAGAGCATACTTATTGGCATGTACAAATCTTGGATAAATCTTTTTGGTGTTCACGAAATCAGAATAACATACATGTGACTTCTTAACAGAAAGCATCCCCGTCGCGTTTATCAGAAGATTTTTTTTCTTTAAAGAAGCAAATTTCTTCCTATACGCACGATTGTCTTTTATTTTATCTGGAATACAGCGCTAGCCGGCAATTCACTTAAAAGGACAACTGCATGAGAATTTGCGCAACAAGTGTCCTGAAACGAAAATAACAAATTTGGGGCATATAGTTATATGAATGCAAGAGGCAACCCTTTCAATAACTTTACTGATTAGTAAATTGGTTGAACTTTCGATCCATATTTAATCTTTTTATCATTCCTTTGGTTTGGTCACATAACTCTTCCAAAAACTGCATCCTTTTTTATTCTTCAGGCTGCAAAAACAGAAAAAAACAATAATATTGCAAATGAATGATTTATTTCTTTGTTCGACGAACCTACGCTCTTTTAATGATTTTGTTTAGCATTTTTGCCTAACAACACATTCTTCCACAATGCTATTAATTTTGGTTTGCTTAATAATTTTGTTCGGCTTCGACCCTTCGAGCAACCAACACAAAAGTACAAAACATGTTTACGATAGATAGCGAAGCGATGAATCGAGTACTAGTTGTCCAATAACACTGGAAACAGTGTCTATATAAATAAAGTGATCGTGGAAAGAAAACATTTGTACTAAACAAAATAAATGGCTGTGGTGCGTTTTACGTTAACCACAAATAAGGGCCAATTTCACCATCATGTGAAATTTTCTTTATAGTGTTTACTAACTTACTTTTCGGCAAATAGTTTTCGAGACCACTTGCTTTCAAACCGAACTCTGACCAGATTTCGCTTGACATTTCAATCAGATGTGATAATAGCTGCAAAATTTGTATATTATTTGTATTTGTATGGTAATTGAATAAAATTAATATTAGCATTTGAAACTGAAAGGAAAACATATATGAAGATTTTTACAACAATTTTCGACTTTCAAGCCCACCGCTACAAAAAAACTCAAACAAATGCTTATGCTATTTGTGAAACTTCAGTATAAAGAAGCTATTCTTATAAATGCAATTATGAAACGCGATCAACAAAGAATTAATAGGATAAAGGTGATTTCTAATTAAGTTCGCATTAGATCTGCAAAACACATACGCATTATTTGTTTTGCAGATGCGCACTATTCAAACGAATAGTATTTCAAACAATACTTCAGAATGTCTCGTCGTTCTTTTCAGATACTTTCTAGTGAACTCCTTATAACTATTTGTTTGTGATGTTGTGTATTTAAGTTTTGATTTCATCCGGAGTGTAAAGTTGATTCCTTCATGTCCATTTTTTGTACATCCTCGGAATTTGTCATTTTTGTCTGCCCATAGCTCCATCAGGTACTCCTCGTCTTCCACACACCAAATATTCTTCTTTTTGTTTATTTTTTCGCATTTCCATTGAAAATGAAATATAAAAAAATACATTTGTTTTGACAGCAATTTCGTCAGCTGTTTTGTGGGAAGTGCGGAACACATGTAGAATGTAGGCAAAGCTGTGTTCGTGTTTTGGAGAAGATTAAAGAGTATCCTACTAGTTTTTGGAAACTGCAAATGTGTGGGAAAACTCTGGTTTTCAATGAAGGTTTCAGGTATTTTTGCGAAAACCTGCCCATAGCTATCATTGAACGACTTCATTGGAACACAACACATGATGGTATTGAAATGTCAACCCCATAGCTTGTATAGGAGTTCTTGGAAAACTCCGTTTCAGTTCGGTGGAATGGTAATCATTACTTCACACTAAATCTTGATCAATAAAAAGTAAGAAGTAATTTTCTGCGAAAACTATAATTAAATATTTTTGGATAATCATGTTCTACAATTCATAAGCTTTGTTTTGACACCAACTCGCTAATGATTACATTTTTAAAACTGCCGCATGAAGTAAAAGAAAAACTCAAATGAGGGTTTTCAATGTCAGCTATAACTGGGCCCTTATAAATTCAATCATTGGCGAGTTGGTGTCAAGACAAAAGTTATAAATTTTAAAACAATGGTCAGCCCTAGCGAGGTATCCGTCGGAGCGGATAATTCTCCGATTTTGTACGATTCGGAGGATTTTAGCTTCGAGGTAAAAAAATAAAATAAAAATAAATTTATGGCGCAACAGGCTCGTTAGTCTCAGGGCCTAGCTTTTTTCTCACAACCATTCATGTGTGCGTGTGTACTCATTAGCACGATGGCGGGACCTACTGTTTTATGCCGAATCCGAACGGCTAAGTTGAGATAAGCTTTTCATGACAATTGATCCTACTCGGGTGATTTGTCAGATCATCACGAGAGGAGGGCCAGTGAAAAAACATTTAGGTGTTGCTACGGCTGGGAATCGAACCCAGACCTTCTGCGCACTAACCATCGCGCCACTGAGCCCGTCAAGCTTCGAGGTATTCTTCCGAAAAGCTGTTCGGAATTTCGTGCAACTTTTGACAGCTAAGTGCAATTCTTTTTCCGATTTCCCCCGACACAAATTCTTTGCGGAAAATATTTACGAATTGTAGTAAAATGAAGCCGTCCCATATGTGTAACTAGTATTTTTTTTCCGATTCATACATCGAATGGAATTTAAACCTCTGAGTTTTCGCAAAAAGGTAATTTTTGATAAGCAAAACAAATAGTGACTTTATGAGAAAAGTTAATTGAAAAATTAATCTTGATCATCGAAAAATAAAAAGCGATTTTTCGCGAATTATTTTATTAAAGTTTTTAAATATATTTGGATATTCTTTCTATTATTTATATATTTTAAGCCTTATTCATTAACTCATTATAAGCAGTAATGGTTGAGTAGTGCCTGTATAATTGAATTTTGTTTTTTTATTTATGTATACATAGGCGGTAGAGCATCATGGTTACACAAGCAGGTTTAATTGTTATTTGATAAAAATTTTCAAATGTATATTTGTATTTTAGCAGTTGTGTTTCACGACTTAATTTATTCAAATGGTAAGTCTGATTTTACACGTTGACTCTTGAGTCACGACTTTTTTCGAAGTTCTCTTCGTGAATTTGCTTTCGAGAATCTTGCGCTTTTACACTGTGACTTTTGGTCTTGACTCAAGTTTGACATTCCTCTTTTATTCTGCTTGACACACTGCGACCTTTTTCTCAAGAGTCTATGTGCAAAAGCAGACTTAGTTTCCAAGAAACGAAATTATATGAAGAAACATAACGATAAAAAGAAAAGAAAACGTCAAAAAGAGTCACTGAAAAATTTACCAACTGCTCACAGGGCAAAGTATTTTCCTCTCAACTTTCGAAATTTCTTTCTCTTTTGCACTCATGATTATCTATAATTTTTTGTTTATCTTTTACAATTTTTAGACAACAGATACGGCTGAAACAAATGTCACTGAAGAACGCAGCCTCGATGATTCGGCTGAAATGGTCATTCCCAGTTCCAAAAGAAATGTAAGTCGGCTGTTTTAAATTTTAATTGTCAGTTGACTTTCCCTTCGTTAATAATATAATCGGCAAAGTTTTGGCGCACAAGCTCTGCGGCTCCTTTATGAGGATTGTCAGCAATATGTCTTGTTCTTGAGGGCGATGCAACTTTTGATTCGATGCCTAGTGTGGGATCTATTCCATTGTGCTCAAGTTAAAAGTTGTGTAAAACACAACAAGCTTTTGTCACAATTTCTGCATTATCAACACGAAGATCCATAGTTGTTTTTAATACTCTGAACCTTTGTGATAATATCCCAAATGGATGTTCAACAACATGCTTTGCCCTTGAAAGGCAACTGTTCAATACTCGTTTTTTTGTGGCATTGTGTGTGTTTTGTGTTGTTTTTTTTTTAAAGGAAAGGAGTCATCCGCTACAATAACATGGAAGTCTTCTGTTGTTGCCAATAACTTTATGGGTTGCTAAGTGATGTTGTGCGTTGAAAGGACTTCTCTTAAAGAATAAGATTGAAACAACACGCCAGCTTCATAGGCCCGTCTGTTGCACCTGATGTCTGGCTTTTCAGAACAATATGTTTTCCGTCAAGTGCACCTATACAGTGGGGGAATCGTTAACGAATCGTAAATTCTTCATAAATTTTTACCATTTCTGATTTTGAAGAAGGGAACTGAAAAGAAAAAATGGTATAGTTTTATAAATGTAAAAGTAACAAATAGTTTTTTTGGTTTAGTCACCGTCACCAGTAGCGAGTTGCAGTAAAAGACTACTAAACATTGCTCGGATTTTAGAGCAGAAGACTTTTTAGAAGCCACTGTTCGCCTGGCTGGGCTAACAGGTTGTATATGAGATGGGCCAAATTAAGGTTGAGGATACACAAAGAAAAGCCTCATGGGGGATCCAACAAATTTTGAGAGATTGTGTCCAGGAAGAGGTTAATAAACATGGTTTGTCAAGCACTTCGAAGCTCCTTCGTTAAAAAAGAAAATGAGCCCTGTGCAGCTCTATCCACCCTCCATGGCTTAATCCACATTCCTTTCCTTTTTCTTTTCAAACTCCTCGGAAACTTCTTTGGCGATGTTTACAAGCTATAATGCAATTTGTTCATCTCCACTGCTGTCGCTATCCATGCATTCGATAGCTTTTTCTGCACAATCCAATATACTTCATAACAAATTGTAGCTCATTTTTAAAACTGAAAAATAAATATAAAATTTAATTGCTTCGTATCGAAAATAAAAAAAAATCTACAGAACAAAAGGAGGAATGTCTAATTTGAGTCAAGACAGTGTAAAAGCGCGAGACTCGAGAGTAAACGAGTAAAAGCACACAGCCTTACCGTTTTGTCGGAGAAATGTTCGCAACAGCTGATCGGAACGCTTACCATGAAGAAAAGTTTTCCGATTCGTACAAAATCGGAACGGATACCATGATAGGGCAGAATACAACACATGTCATGTGGATAAAGAAAAAAGAAAAATGACAAAGCTACACTTATTACATTGGGAAATATCTTTCATACCCCAGTCATAGCGCATGCTCCCCTCCATCTAGAGTTCGTCGATGGTATGTTGCAACACCTCCGTATTGAGTGAAGATTTTCTGCAATTTTATTTGATTCATCGCCTTAACCACTTTTCTAAAAAAATCAGCACAGCTAACTATTATATTTTGTATATATCATGAGGGGAATATTCATTATTCTTAAATTCAGCTCAGCTGAGGTAGCGTAATCTGACGATTACGTATTTGAAAAACTACTATAACATATAACCATGTTATCCAGTTTTTACATTTTAAAGCAACTAAAAATTTCTTTGAAATAATACTGTAGCAATACGTGAACGTTTTATGCATTTCTGTAACCCATTTATTGCAAATTTTTGTTTAGCTTTCGACGTGTTACTTCGCTCATTTTGAAATTTATTTGTTTCGGACATAATCTTTTTACGATTGATTTACAGAGTTCTGAAATATAACTTGATGTTGTTTGTTGTGCCATGCTTATTGAGTAATCATGTCCTATTTGGTGGTAACTTTTAAAATTTGCGGAACCGTAGTAGATTATAAAGGAGCACCAAGTTCATCTCGTATGCAGTTAAAAACACACAACAAAAAAATCCTTTGACAGCCGAAATTTCTGAACAAAACTAAAATAATAAATAATAGTTAACGGTGATATGGATCCATACTACCAATCACTCTTTTTATCACTTTTTTTATTATATTTGATTTGTCCTGTATCTTCACTATTTTTTTCGTCCATCCATAGTGCAACAGAAGCTATTTTCTTCTTTTATGAAGAATTCTTTTTTTAAAATAAGAAAAACCCTTTTCCGAAATGCACCTACTTATATTTGTATTTGGTTTCGTTTGTTTATTTGACAATTATTATCGAATGAAATAAATCGAGACTCGAAGGAAGAAAAAGCATCTAGGCCTATTTTTTTAATGACGTTTTTATTGGTAAAAAAATCAATCCAGATCTTTTTAAGGACCGATATCGACAGTTATTGTGTTCCATTGGGCAAAAAATTTATTTTTTTTATATCAGATTAATTTTTCAAATCTATATTGTTTTGGCAGTGCACTAACACTAATACAAATGATAGCTGTCAGTTTGACTATATCGGTTTTTGTTTTTGAATTAATATTCGTGCCTATCGCAGATTCCGGCGGAATTCAATTCCCCTTCACTTGCGAACGTTCCTCCAAAATTTTCTTCTTGTCATCGCAGAATCCGTAACGAAATTCAAAAGGGAAAAGTTCGTTTGTCGGTAATGTAGGTGGTTATCATCAGTTCATAAAAAACGAACGAAACGAAACTCCCCATACAAATTGTGACATATCTCATTCATTGTGGATTTGGCTGTTGTTTTTTATTATTAAATTCGGAAAAGTAAGTAAGTGTAAGTAGTGAAGTATATTTGGTTTAAATACAATTTCATTAATCTTAATACCTATTCATTTGCATTATTGTGCAGGAAAACAAAATTCTAATCGAGATCCGTTTAAAGAACTAGGCTGAATTCCAAAACGCAATACTTCTGCATTACTGCTTAATCAAGAGCTCCAAAAAGCAAACAAATTATTATGATGTAAAGCATATTTTTCTAAAACGCATTTTGAAATCATCAACTATGCAAACACATGCAAAAAGAGCATTGTGAATGTTTGTGATGCATAACATATGGGAAGGAGTGCAAAACTATTCATAACCTGGCATCATTAAGGCAGTGTGCATTCACAATGCGGATTTTTTTTCGACGTTTTGGAATTCAGCCCTAATTAGATCGATAAAGCAGAATCCATATATTGGTAAAAAAAATGTGTACACCGCCATAAGGAACATCCATAGCATATAAAAATGACCATTTGTTAAGCGGAACATTTTTTAAAAATCTAAAATTATCTGTTTGTTACGTCATTTTAGATCACAAAATAAAACTAAAACTTACGTTTCATTCGGTAGTTCCAAAATGACCTCATACTTTTAGCTAATGGTACGGTTTCCTCCTTATCGTCAGATGATGAACCAAAATACATACATAGACTGTCCATTCTTTACACAATAATTTGGACACAATAATTGTCATATCTGTCTATAGATATTCAGCTGAGTCGATAAGAGAAACTGATGGTCGGCAACTAAGCGTATCCGACGGATTTTACGATACAGCCGCAAAGTAAGAGTGAATTAAGCAAATGAAGGGGAATTGAATTCTGGCGAAATCTACGATAGTCATGAATATCGTAAAGTCTTCTATTTACAGGTAGATGATAGAGAGCATAAAATTGCCTAAACGGCGCGCCAAAACCGAGCGTCCCCATGTCATCACTAAAAATAAAGAAATTAAACAACAAACAATTGCAACTATTATAAAACAATTTTTTTATTTATGCAATATGTATATATACATATGTACTTTTATATATATACGTATCTATACTTTTTAAATGTATTTCTAAACATTAATTTACATAACTGTTTATCTTAAATTATTTTTTACAATAAGTTTGAAATTTGTTAACATGCATATTTCAAATGTAAATATATATTTTGTTTCATTTGTAGAATTAAATATCCTTATTTATGTGCATATATTAAACACACAATATCTATATTCTTAATACAAATATTTTTGTTAATTACCCTAAACTAAAAGACTCATTATAATTATAAACAAATAATGTCTTGCTAAAAACTAGTGAACAAAATCTTTGGTTTGATATTGAATTCTTATGACCGCAATTTAAATGTGAATGAATACAAAATATATAAGTAAAAATGTATAATTAAAACTAACATTTTTTGTCAAAATAGTTTTCCATTCCAAAATTTGAATACTCTTTATGACTATTTTTCAACAATTCATATTTGACAAGACAAATAAGACTGAATTCTGTAAACACTTGTTTTTTCAAATACTGCGTTATTTATGTTTATATATTTAATGAGGTTTATATTTTATAGAATTGTACAATAACCCACTGTTTTTTTTTTGTTTTTGTTTCTTAAGTTATTTTAACGTTTAGTATTTATTTTCCAAGGGTGTACATTTTAAATATTATACACTTTTAATTACATAACTAAAATTCATGCAACGAAAATATTATGTTATACATAAAAAATAATAACTAAAAATTTGTATAAATAGAAACAATAGTTATATTGTAATATTTGTAAATAAAAAATGTCACTTTTTAACATAATTTTGCACGCAAACTTATTTTTTTTAACATACATGCGCTATTTTATTTTGTATGAGTAATATATGCATGATAACATTTTATGTGTCACTTATTATATTGTAATAATTTATGTTAATCTGTTATACAAAGAACTAAACACAAAATAGTTTAATGTTTTTTTTTGTTTTGTAAAAACAAATATGTACATTTATATAATTCGATTTTGAACTGGAATGTGGACTAAAAATCATAGGTAATAGATTTGCCAAATATAGTTTAAATTAAATAAATAAGACATTTTATGCGATATGATAAATGGCTAATTAGGTCTCAAATAGATTTCAAAAATGTTAATACTCAAGAAAACTAAATTGTATAGTAGAATTAAAAAAAAAAAAAAAAACAGATATAAGCTTACGCACAAAGTTTATATCTTTTTTTGTTTAATCAAGATCGAACAGTTCAGATCACGTTTTTCTTTAAGAAAAGTATGCACATATTATTTACTCGTTAGCAATGCCACAATAACCCAAAAAAAATGCAATGAATAGTTTAACAACAGAACGTGTGCAAATTGTGCAAACTTTTTTTTAAACCCATGTTCGCCAAACGGAAATGCAAATTTTGTTTTCCGATGGTGTAGACGTCGCCCCATATTTCTTTAACACCAGAATGTTACCGTTAATGGAAAGCGCTATAGAAACATGATTTCTGACTTAATCGTTCCCAGATTGGAAGGCATTGACGTAAATACTATTTGAAACGAGGTCGAGCAGAGTAAAGTCAAATCAAACATTACTTTTTCTCCTATTAACGTCTGTAAATGTTTTTAAAAAAAAAATCTTTCAGAAAACAAATTGTAATTTAAGAAAATAATTCAAAATACTTTTAATTCATAAACATTCGAAGGATTTTCTCTTTTATATATATATATATGTATCTATATATATGTGGGATTGGGACAAACTAACTTACAACACCCTATTTTACGATACAGAAAACAGTAGACAGTTCAACGCCAGTGCTCATCAAAGCCAGTCGCCTACATTAAATCGGTCGTATTGTAGAGTTTATTCATTATCAGTTAACATTAAGAGTTGGTAAATAAATGAAATTGTATTTTAGTCGACGTAGCGTGTTTTCTTTTGGGATTCATTGGAAATCCCACATATATATACACTGCATCAAACAATTGTCCGTACGCTTATTTATACCAGAACGAACTATCCATATTTCGAAAAATACGACTCCTAAGATTTAACTTTTTCTTTTTAATATATACTCATACATTCTTGTATCTGTACACGTTATGACTTATGTGATATGCATTACAATAACAACAACAACAACAACAAAAGAAAGAATGAAGTAAAGAGAAAAACCTAGCAAAACCTACTATCAGATGACATACATTAGTAGTTTGCAGTCGCCTCAGTGTGTTGTTGAGAATATCTTTCGATTATATAGTCAAAGTTGCGGTTTATTAATTTTTTTTTGAAAAATGTCCTTTGCACACCAAAAAATACCAATTCCGGTAAAATAAATAATGGTAAAATTGAAGCAAGAAGGCAAATCACTTTCGGAAATAGCCAAAATTACTGGGAAACCCAAATCGTCGGTGCAATACGTGGTTTACAACTTTCAAAGGATAAACAGTTTGGAAATCACGCCTGGGAGAGGTCGACCTAAGTTGCTGAATGAGCATCTGGAACGCAAAATCGAACGACAAATAAAAAAAAATCCCAAGCTAAGTGCTTCCGAAATCGCTGCGGAACTCTCAGAGATAGAAAACTTAACCCTAAGTCCCCAAACCATAAGAAATTTTTTGCATAGGAAGGGATATTCAGGGCGAGTTGCACGCAAGAAGCCGATGATATCAGACAAAAATGTTAAGAAGAGGTTGCAGTATGGCCGGGATCATGTTGACAAGTCCGATGCATTTTGGAAAAGTAGGATTTAGGCTTTAAAAAAATTTAAAGCCTACAGTCAAGCACGGCGGAGGAAGCATTATGGTGTGGGGAGCGATGGGCGCCAACGGAGTTGGAAAATTGGAATTTATTGAAACAACAATGGAAAAATTCAAATATTTAGAAATTTTAAAAGCAGATTTGAAGGTAACGGCAACTTAATTAGGCTTGGGAAACGACTTCTCATTTCTTCAGGATAACGATCCAAAGCATTCATCATTACTTGTTAGGGAATGGCTTCTTTATAATGTTAAACACACACTCCCCCACCCTCCACAATCACCAGATCTTAACACAATTGAACATTTATGGGATGTTTTAGAGAAAAAAATCAGGGCCCATAAGATTACAACAAAAAACCAGCTGAAAACTGTCATAAGAGAAGAATGGGAAAAAATACCTCCAGAAACAACAAAAAACTGGCGTTATCTATGCAAAAAAGGCTTAAAGCAGTGATATTAGCAAAAGGGCTACATACACGGTACTAAGCTCCATAACAAAATATAATCAACCCCGAATTTTAAAGTCGTACGGACAATAATTTTGCTTCTTTTTTCTTGTTTTTACTATTCTTGTAAATATTGTTTTAGTAAATGAATCGATAAAACCGTTTTTATTTTTTTGTTAGGTACTATGATATATCACGCTCTTGAAATAAATGTTAACTTTTTTATTTGATACTAAGAAAATCTGTTTTTTACTTGATAATATAAAAATTTATAGGTGTACGGACAATTGTTTGACACAGTGTATATATGTATATGTGGAATTGGAGCAGACAGACGAACGCTAACGACACGCACACATACTGAATACTAACGAGACACACACTCAGCCTAGAGAACCGATGAACGACTAACTATAGAAGTTAAGGCACAAAACATTTTCTGCTCCACTTTACATCACCAAATTTCCCACGTTCCCACGCCACTCATGAACCTACAAACAACCTTTCTTCAGCTTCAAATGAAATCAACGTTGCTGCTTCATCAAGTAATTTATCGGTTTACTATCAAAATGTAGGAGGTATAAGAACTAAGTTAGAATCTCTGTATCTTACTTTCTCACGTTGTTCATATGATATTATTTTATTAACTGAAACCTGGTTAACCGAAAATCAATTAACATCCGAATTATTTAACTCAGACTATACTGTATTTAGAAAAGACAGGTCAAACTTAACTACTGGTATGGACAGAGGGGGTGGTGTTCTGATCGCCATTCGTTCGTCATTGTCATGTAAGGAAGTACAATTAAACTCAAATAGTATACCTACAAATCATTATGATATTGATCAATTGATTGTATCATTAACTATAAACAAAAATATTGAATTATTCATTAATATTAATTATATACCTCCAAGGAGTACTTGTGATTGTTATAATATATTTCTAAACAATTGTAAATCTATTCTTGAAAATTTAAGTCCATCGCAACATATTATTTGTATTGGTGACTTTAATCTAGGTAATATTAAGTGGTTATTAGACTCAGATGATAAGTATTTAGTTCCATTCGATATTACTTCTGAAATTGAGAGTAATTTAATTGACTTTCAGTTTGACTTGATACAAATCAATGATTTTTCTAACAGCTTAGGCCGAATTCTTGACCTAATCTTTGTAGATAAAGAATTTGATATTTATGTTGAAAAATCTGGTACTCCAATTGTTAATAACTCGGTCCATCATATTGCACTAGAGGGAACCTTATGTTCTTTTACCTTCATGAAAAATGTTCTTAGTAATAATATTTTTGTACCTAACTACAACAAGGCTAACTTTGATGCAATGAATGAATATTTTTTATCTATTCCATGGGAATCGCATTTATCCAAAACTGATTTAAATAATGCTAATGATAATTTAGTATCTTTTATCTATGAAGCTGTACGTCAATTTGTTCCAAATAAAAAAGTCAAGTCTAGGTGTAATCCTGCATGGTTTAACAAGAGACTGAAAAATCTTAAAAATAGAAAAAATAAATCTTTTAAGTTATTTAAAGCAAACCATCTAACTATTCAAAAAGAATTCGATACACTTAATAAGTTCTTCTATCGTGCTTATCTATTCTCTATAGAATCAAACATTAAATATAACAGTGACGCTTTTTGGAAATTTATTAACTTAAAACGTAAAAGCAACGGGTATCCTAGCTGCATGAAGTACCTGAACCAATCAACGAGTGATGTTCAGGAAATTTGTAACCTCTTTGCTTTTTACTTTCAGTCTGTATACTCCACAACCACTCCAACTTTCGTAAATTTACCAAAAGTTTCTACTATCATTAATATAGGGTCTATGGTTATATCGTCTTCTGAAGTAGAATCAGCTTTATTAGGTTTAGATAAAAACAAAACGGCAGGACCTGATGGGATCCCACAAATCCTATTGTTTAGATGTGCCTCATCTTTAGCTATTCCATTGACGAAAATTTTCAACCTATCGCTTTCGAATGGTGAATTTTTAGATTGTTGGAAACTGTCTTATATAACACCAATTTACAAATCTGGATCGAAACAAGAAATAACGAATTATAGACCAATCTGCAAAATATCTGCTCTACCTAAGTTATTTGAAAAAATAGTTTGTGATAAACTTACTTTTCAACTAAAAGGTTTTGTATCAGATTCCCAACACGGATTTATTTCTGGAAGGTCTACATCCACAAATCTTTCACTAATGACAAACTTTATCATAAACAAATTTGAATCAAATCGTCAAACCGACATAATCTTCACAGATTTCGCCAAAGCATTTGACCGCGTTAACCATCATATTCTTTTACACAAGCTCTTGGAATTGGGATTTCATTCTAAAATTCTTGATTGGCTTAAATCATATTTAACATCCAGAGTTCAAGTTGTTAAGATTGACGATCATCAGTCAAATCAAATATTGGTACCATCCGGTGTCCCTCAGGGTAGCCATTTAGGCCCATTATTGTTCTTGTTTTTTATTAACGATATTCCAAAAATCTTCTTAAAATCCCAATGTCTTCTCTTTGCAGATGACCTTAAATTATACCGTAGTATAAAATGCTTCGAGGATTGTACTTCACTAAATGATGATTTGAATAAACTGGCACAATGGTGTAGTTTAACCCTTTGTTGACCGACGGTACTTGTAAGTACCACAATGTCTACAAGTATTTGTTTAGTTTTAGCTACCGTTACAACGGTTTTTTTTTCAAAGCTTACTGCACTTTGAAGAGAATAATTTCATTGAATTTTGATTTTTGTAGAATAAAGTAGCCATTGCAAATTTCGTCATTTTATGAAGTATTTAATTGATTTGCATGTTGAACTTTGGAAGAAACAAGAAATCAATTGAAGTTATAGGGATTTTTCATATATTTTCACAAAAAAACTAAAGTGGACTGGTAAGTACCGGCAGTGCGACAATTGTATTTTTTTGTTCGAGTGTTAGAATAGTGATTTTTTTCTTCGTTCTATTTTCATGTAATAAAGTGCATTATGTCAGCTGTTCGGAACGTTCTATTGAATGATGATGAGATTTTAGCTCTGATCGAGGAATTACCATTGGACAATAATGAAGATACAGACCTTGAATCCGAAGATGAATTGGATCTTATAACAATTCGTTCAAGAAAAAGAGCTGCACCCTAAATGAATGAAGAACCAGATGAAGCTGTACTTCAAGAAGAGCTTGAAGAGATGTTGGGAGATGGCATGGAAATTTCGGTTAATCGTCCAAGATGCACTCATTCGAAGAAAAAAATACCCGACGAGGAACCAAATCGCCAATGGAAAGCTAGCGATTGTCCATCAGAAATTCCTGAATATGTATTGCCTGAGGGTCCTGTTGAAGGTTTGTTTGAAAGCTGCGTTAGTCAAACAGATTTTTTCGTCTCATTTGTTGAAGGTGTGCTAGATAAAATTGTTTATCAATCTAATCTCTATGCGGTTCAAAAAAGTAAGGTATTGGACTTGAAGAAGGGTGAGCTACTAGCTTTTATAGGAATAAACTTTCTTATGGGATATCATAAACTACCCAGCTGGAGGCACTTTTGGAGTGAAAGTGAGGATTAGGGAGTTTCGTTGGTGGGTAAAACGATGAGCCGTAATAGATTTGATGCTATTTTGAGCAGCTTACACATAAATGACAACAGCCTTATTCCAAAAGATAACAAAGATCGACTATTCAAACTTCGGCCAATGATCGATTCTTTGAATGATAAATTTAGCACTTCCTACCATGGAACAAGACAGCTTTCTGTTGATGAGTCAATGATACTTTTCAAGGGTAGAAACTCCATGAAGCAATACAATCCCATGAAACCTATAAAGAGAGGGTACAAATTATGGTGCTTAGCAGATCAACATGGCTACATCAAGACATTTTCGATTTACCAAGGAAAGGACGAGCAGCTGGAAAATAAGTATGAAAATTACGGTCTCGGTGAAAGAGTAGTCTTATTAATGACTGAAAAGGAGTGGGGAAAGCAAAGAATTATTTTCTTCGATAATTATTTTACTTCAGTAAGACTGCTAGAGAAGCTAAGAACCGAAAAAAACTCTAGCTTGTGGTACGATTCGAGCAAACAGAAAAGGTAACCCGATAAATTTGAAAGACGATAAAAAAATGGAAAGAGGAGATTTTGATTATCGATCTTCAAAAGATGGGATCAGTTTTTATAAATGGAAAGATACGAGAATAGTACTGTTGGCCTCAAATTACCATGGCAACAAGCTTTCAACTGTTACCAGAAGGGATAAATCGGGAGTGCAACACTAAGTAAGTTGTCCAAAAGTTGTTAAAGATTATAACACATACATGGGAGGAGTGGACCATGCTGATCAACTTCGGTCCGCATATGGATTAGACCGCAGATCAAAGAAGTGGTGGCATCGTATTTTTTGGGGAATGCTCGAAATATGTTTCGTAAACTCGTTCATCGTCTACTGTCAAATGAATGAAAAAGTATCCCTTCTGGAGTACAAAAGATGTGTAACCCTTGGACTTATGTCACAAAAGGACTTACCTGTTGACAGACGTGGTCTAAAAAGGAAATCATTGAATGACGCTTCTCCACAGTGCAGTAAAAAACGAAGGGGTAAAGAAGAACCTGTTTCGAAGGACGTACGACTGGGTAATCTTGGTGTTCATTGGCCAAAGTTTGTTGAAGCACGGGGAAGGTGTGAGCTTTGTAGTATCAACAAAATACAGTCAAAGCCGTTTTCGAAATGCAGCCATTGCAATGTATATCTTTGCTGCAATGACAAAAAAAACTGTTTTTCCTTGTACCACGGAATACATTTTCAATAACAAAAATGAATGTACTCATTAAAATGTTGATCCTTTTTTGAAAAATTCCATTTACATTATTATTAGTATCATATTCAAATAAAAAAGAAAATTAATAAAATTTAGTTCAAAGATTTGTTTTGCAACCCATAGCCCAACGGTACTTTTGAGTACCACTTTCACTTTTAGTCCTTAGAGGTCCTTTCAAAAAACAAAAATGAGTTATCCTTTTTAAAACAGCCTAAAATTAAATATTATCAAAAAAAAAAAAAAAATAAAAAAATTTAAGTTTTCCATAGCTTGGTGAACAAAGGGTTAAACTTCTTACATCTTAATATTTCAAAATGCCATGTCTTGTTTCGTAAGATTTCTCCGATCTCCTATGACTATCGAATTGGTAGTACTTCTTTGGATCGTGTAGTGCAAAAAAAAGATCTAGGAGTTATTCTCGATACCAAACTTTCCTTTCTTCCTCATATAGACTACATTATAAACAAATCCAACCAAATGTTAGGATTTATTAAAAGAAACAGTAAGGAGTTTACAGATCCATACACTATAAAAACTCTTTTCATCTCTCTCATTCACTCAGCACTTGAATACTGCAGCACGGTTTGGAACCCTTACTACAATAATTCGTGTATAAGAAAAAATTCAAAAAAACATTTCAAGGTTTATGTATCATAAACTCCACTGGGGTAATGTTAGACCACCTTACGAAACTAGATGTCTCTTATTTGGTATGCAGAATTTGGAAATTCGACGTACATATTTTGCGATAATGTTCATTAGAGATATACTAAGTCATCATATCAAATGTGCACAACTTCTCTCACTTATATCGATTCGTGTTCCTTGTTACAATTCTAGAGATTATGTTCTTTTTTACGAGCAATTTCATCGATCTAATTATGGTCGCAATGAACCGTTTTCTCGTTGCATCAGGGAAGCAAATTCAGTTTGTACTAGGTTAGACTTTTTTAGAATTTGTAATAGAGACACGTTTAAAATTTATGTTTTAAATGTACTAAGATCTACATGATGTTTGTATATATATATTTATCTTTCTGTTGTCTATATTAATGTAACTTAAATAAAATATTGTTATCTATTAGTCTATAAGAGAATTTTGTTCTTAAATGATGAAATGAAATAATAAATAAATAAAATATAAACATGAACAAATCTATAGCACCATTGAGAAAGAACTTCTCGCTATTGTTTGGGCAACCAAACAATTTCGTCATTACCTTTACGGTAGAAAATTTAAAATCCTCACTGATCATAGACCTTTAGCCTGGTTACAGAATTTACGAGAGCCTAATTCCAAGCTCCAACGTTGGAAAATCAAACTCGAAGAGTACGATTTTCAAATTGAATATCTGCGGGGAAAAAAAACGAAGTGGCAGACGCCCTTTCCAGAATCAAGCTAAATGAAATAAACGCTTTAGAGTTAGTTTCAACTCAACACTCAAACGAGTCAGATAGCTCCAATTTGATCCCAATTACAGAAAAACCTCTAAATGTTTTTATCAGACAAATAATCGTCGAAAAAGGAGAACAAGATGACGAAATCATCACGTTTCCTTTCAATAAACGAAGGATAAAAATTATTAAGAAACATTTTTTAAACAAAAATGACTTTGACAAAATAATTTCGGAATCAGATACCAATCACAGGAACGCCATTTTTATGAAAGACGACAGATCATTTCTCGACTTTCAAAATTATTGGAAGAATAATAATAACAATAAAAATCTAGTTAGAACTAAAACATTCTTAGAAGACATATGTGAACTCCCAGATATGGAAGAAATCATATACAAAGTACACAACGAGTTTAATCATATAGGTATAGAGAAACTTTACCTTGAACTCAAAAGAAAGTATTATTATCCGAATCTAAAAACAATCATAACCAAGATAACAAACAATTGCGATCTATGTAATTTAAAAATAGAACGCAACCCTATCAAATTACCTTACGAAAAATATGAGACCCCAAACGGTCCCCACATTCATTATCATATTGACATCTGGATTTTACCCAATAAAAACAAGTATCTCACCTGTATCGATAAATTTAGTAAATTTGCCTCTGCAGAGAGAGTGAAAATCAGAAAGACATCCTAAACGCGTTAGAAAAAACATTTAGTTATATGTCTCACCCAGAAAGAATAACATTAGATAATGATCCCACTTTCAAAACCTATTCTATTAAGAATTATTTTCTCAACTCCTTACAGGCACACTGGTAACTTAGACGTCGAAAGACTCCACAGTACTTTTAATGAACATATCAGGTTGCTGGAAAAAACTGAAAATATTTTCGACTTAGTCGTAAAAACTATAAATATTTATAACAAAACTGTTTATTTAACAACCAAGGAAAAACCAAAAAATAACACCTAGGCAAGATAGATAACAAAATAGTATTCAGTAGAATTGAAAAAACAAAAATTAAAGTTTTAGAAAAACTTAATAAAAACAGAATAGACACAGAAATAGATCCAAACTTTACAAAAATAAATAACCCAGAAAATTTTAATAAACTGAAAACGAAACACAAGAAAGTAAAGGTAATAAAAGTAAAAGAAAAGAAAATATTAATCAAACCACATCTTAGGAAGCAAACCTTGCATAAGGATCAGTTCCGAAAAAGAAAGAAACATACAAAACCCCACAATGAAGATAACAATAGTGATTCTCTCTTTAATAACCCTAGTGAAATCTAATATCGAAATAACAAAGATAGATAGAGAATTCCTACTTCTACAGGAAATAATAGAAAAAATTAATAATATCATCATGACTAGTAGAACTGGTGTACTAACACAAGACATACTTACTGTACAAGAGATATTCGATTACGAAATAAACTTTGAAAAACTTAAGGAATTGAAAATAGTTTTGGCAACCTATAATGAGAATCTACTAATTATCCTAAGTATCCCTAACTAAATAAATTATTCAATAAACTATACCTACAAACTTTTCCAGTAAAAGAAAGAATAATTAAAATACCTAATAATGAATTATTAGAATTTAATAAAACCTTATATACTATGACTAAAGAAATAAAACATCTACATCAAATTAAAGATAATTGTATTGAAAATCTATTAAAAAACAGTATAAATTTAGAATGCGAAACGGAAACGTTTACAGAAGAAAATTCAATCATAGAAAAAGAAAAATATCTAATAATAAAGAACTTACAAAAAGAAAAAGTAAAACAAAGTTGTAACAACCTAGATTATGTTTTAGAAGGAAATTATATACTAAAACTAGAAAACTGTAAAATAGAAATAAAAAATAAAATCTATAACAAAAAATTGTACCAGAGTAATTATAAAATAATACCATTATTAAATTATAACTTCTCAGAATTATATTATAAAAATCTGAACTTTCAATCAATTGAAAACATTAAAACGCTAGAATCTAGAATACATAAAAAACATATAACCTTAACATTGTATCGTTTGCAATTGTAATAACTATCATAACTTTTGTAATTATATATTTAAAAATAAAATTAAAAAATAGAAAATCTTTTACAAATGTAAACCTTCCATCGGTCACTTTCAAGCCGATAAAAGATTCTAAAGAGGGAGGAGTTATAACTGTAAAAGAAGATAAACGAATATTTTAACTCATAATATGTTTTTATCAGAGAAGTCAGATATCATATTCATATAATATCCGACTCACATCCTATCTATCAGAGAAGCCACCTACGTAATTAAAATAAAACGATAAGACGACGAATAAATGCACGTCGAAAGAAATTATAAAAGATAAACCAATAAGAAGTCAGATATCATATTCATATTATATCCGACTCACATCCTATATATCAGAGAAGCCCCCTACGTAATTAATAATAAAACGATAAGACGACGAATAAATGCAAGTCGACAGAAATTATAAAAGATAAACAAATAAGAAGTCAGATATCATATTCATATTCATATTATATCCGACTCACATCCTATCTATCAGAAACACAAGTCAATAAATACTGGTAATCTGCGATGTTCCAGTTAGTTCCTAAACACCATCTACAGTGAATTCAATAAATCAGAGCTCAGCTCTGAATAATCATTTTTAAAAAGTGTTTTAGTTAAAAAGCATTTTAAATTTACATATATTGTGTGCTACTGACTGTGCGTCGACGTCGAAACGAAACGGGTTTTTTTCCTCTTGTGTGCGGACTCAGTACAAAAAAAAAAAAAAAAAAAAGACGAATTAATTCAGAGTAAAATATTTTTTTATATACCAATTTGTCACATTTCCATTCGAGTCACGACAAAATGACAGACGGCGATAAGGACAACGAGTTCGATAATCTCAAACGAGACGAGTTAAGGATGCGGCTGAGCTTGTTAGGAAAAAAAAACCTCAGGAACAAAAGAAAAAATACTACGTTGTCTTGAGGAAATTCCTATTGCGGAACGGGGAATCGGACCAAGAGAAGGCGCGTGCGCTATGATGAGCGATGAAGAAGGGCTAAAGAGTGTGAGGAAAAGAAGCTAAAGAGCGATGAAGACGTGGAGCTAATGAGTGCTGCGAAAGTAGGGCTGAAGAGTGACCAAATGGACGACAGAAAAGATCCGTACGATGGTGGTGATACGAAGAGTGCTACGAAGTGTGATACGAAGAGTGCTGCGGGAGGAGGGCCGAAGGAAAGTCGCAAAGAAAACGAAGCGGGCTACGAAATTCAGCTCGGGTATATGATGAAAGAGTTGAGACTGTTGAAAGGACATTTGACGGAACAAACGAGAGAAATAGAAACGCTGAAGGAAGAAAACAGGAGGTTGAAGTCAAAACAACAGTCTGGAACAACCAATCCAGAGTCTGGCCAAAATTACGCTCTGGCCAAAGAACTGATGGACGAATTTACCGGAGATGGCGAGGACTACCAGCAGTGGGAGGCAAGTCTAAGGGACATCCAACAGACGTATCAGCTAAGTAACCAGGTCGTCAAAATACTGATGATGGGCAAACAAAAAGGAAAGGCCCTACGATGGTACCACGCAAAACCGGACCATCCTACAGCAACGGCGGACGAAATGCTTACCCACTTGAAGTCCCTTTTCAGCGGAACGATGAGCAGTTTAGAGCGTCGCAGAGAGTTTGAAGCCGTGGTCCCCAAGTGAAAGTTTCCGTAGCTACTTTCACGACAAAGTCATATTAGCAAACGAAGTTAACTTGGCATCAAAGGAGCTGATCGAATGCGTCATCGAGGGGATCCCAGATGCTCATCTCAGAGCACAAGCCAGCATCCAAGAGTTCACGGACAAACTACATTTGTTGGAAGCCTTTTTCGTCCATCAGATTACCGCCGAGAAGAAGGACTAATGAGAGAATGCCTGTGGAGGAAACACCGAACGAGCGACGACAAACATGGTGTTTTAATTGCAATGCCAGAGAACATCATGCTGCTGAATGCAGGAAGCCGAAAAGAGAGAGGGGGGCCTGCCACATCTGTGCTGAGATGGGGCATTTCGCTGTAGCCTGCCCGAAAAGAAACAGAGTTCTTCAACTGGAGTCGTCGGACGATGAGGAGAAGTTTGTAAGGCATTTAAAAATTTATTGTAATCCAAAGAATAATTTTGTATTTTCCATAGAATGCCTAATTGACACTGGGAGCCCCATCAGTCTCATCAGACGGCAGCAGTACCAAGCGTTAACCAAAAGAAATATGATGAATTATTGTTGCCCAAAGAATTATTATGACATAAAAAAATGTAAATTAAAAATTATTGGTTCGGTTAATTGTTTAGTAGAATTTGAAAAGGAAAAGATAAAATTACAGATATACGTAGTCCCGGATGAGACGATGGAGATCCCCGTGTTATTGGGCAGAGATTTTGTTAAGAAAGCTAATCTAAAATTGGTAAGAGATATTGTAAGTACGAAGAACCAGGATAAAGAGAGTAGGGTAGAAAACATTGAAGTAAAACAATGTAAAATAAAGCAAGCTAAAAGTATCATGTTAGATGAAAAGTTAGAGACTGATCCAGAAGACTTCGAAGCAAAAGAATGTAAAGCAAACCAAATTTATCTGAACGATATAGAGATTGGAGAAGTCAAAGATTGTATTATTATAAACGAAAATGTAGGTATTGATGTACAAAAGAAAGTAATTGATTTGTTTAATGAGTGTTATAATGACTGCATTCGTCCAGATGTACCCTTAGTAGAGTGCGAAATGAAATTAAATCTTACGGATAAAAATTCAATTGCCCTCCGCGGCGTCTGTCTTATCATGAGAAGGGAAAGTTAAGCGAAATGTTAGATGATCTTATAAAACAAGGGGTAGTTAGGCCTAGCAATTCGGAATACACCTCTCCGGTAGTATAAGTGCGAAAAAAATGGGGATATCAGATTCTGCGTAGATTATAGGACATTAAACAAGGTTACACAAAAAGATAACTTCCCCATTCCGTTGATAGATGACTTGCTAGACCGGTTGTCGGGGAAAAGATTGTTTACCACGTTAGACCTAAGGAGTGCTTTCTATCACGTTAAGATGTCAGAAAAGAGTATCAAATACACGTCGTTCATTACCCCAATGGGGCAATTCGAATTCCTAAGAATGCCATTTGGTCTCAGGAATGTTCCGTCGACGTTTCAGCGTTTCATTAATAGGGTGTTCGAAGACTTAATAAGAGATTCTAAAATTGCCGTCTACCTGGATGATATCATCATTGCAACGGAGGGGGTAGACGAGCACTTAACGATATTGAGGGAAGTTTTGACCAGGCTGGCTGATAATAAACTAGACCTGAGGGAAGATAAGTGCAAGTTTCTCTACTCGTGTATCATTGGTTTTGGTGCAGACGGTGCTGCAGTCATGATGGGAGTTAATTCATCTGTTCGCACGTATTTAAAAAAAGATGTTCCAAATGTATCTGTTATGAAGTGCATTTGTCACTCTTTTCATCTTGTGGCTTCATATGCCTGTACAAAATTACCAAGTAGTGTGGAAGATCTGTGTCGTGATGTGTACAATTATATACAACATAGTCCAAAGAGAATTTCTATATATAAATCTTTCCAGAATATTTTAAACATAAAGCCAAAGAAGCTTCTTTGTCTCTGTCAAACGCGTTGGCTTTCACGACTAGAGGTTATAAACTCTGTTCTTACGCAATATGATGCTCTTAAAGCATTTTTTGAAGAAGAAACAGTAAAACCTGATAAACTTTTATCCTGTGCCTGTCACACTATTTTGAATATGTTGAACGATCCTAGGCATTATATGTATGTAGGAATCTGACTAGACGACATCTGCAAAACAAACAACGACGAATACCAACTGCAACGAGACCCAATATACACACGTACGCAAAAACAGACGAAGATGTGGGAACCGACGGTTGAACATGTTTCAACGTGCAATAACATGCAGCTGGCACACTCAAAAGTACAGACGAATACAAGACGACAACAACACACAAGACGAACGAACTAAGAAGTCAGTCGTAAATTACCCGTCGATCGTGGTTGATGCTAATTCCAAACGCTCCGTAAACCTACATGAATTAACTTTTAGCTTCACATTTTTATTAAACACAAATATCACAATACATATATATATTAAATAAAATAAATTAAATAATATAAATAAATACGGGCTTTGTAGTTATCATTTTACAAATCCCACATGTATGTGGGATACAAGAATGATGTATTACAGATTACGCATTGCGCATGTCCGCCATTTATGTTTACGTTTCAGCTATCTTGCTTACGTCACAGGAGACAAGCGAATATTATTTCCTTCTGAAAGTAGGCATTGATATATCATTTCCGCGCGTTAATTTTGAATTGGTTATACGGAAATTATTTTTTCATTGAATTTTGAGTATAAAAGATTTTAAAAATCAATATGAGGTGTGCAGTGTTCAATTGCAGTGCAAATAATAATAAAGGCAAGTTAAATATCCGCTTTTATCGCTTTCCTAAGGATGGCGGTATTCAGAAGCAATGGATACATTTTTGTCGGAGGAAAGACAACTTTAATCCTGAAACGTCGCGAATTTGCTCTGCACATTTCACTGCAGAAGATTTAGAGAGGAATCTACAATTTGAAATGGGTATGTTCCTGTACATAAGTCCTTGCTTACATATTATTAATATATAATTAAAGGATTATGCGAAAGAAACGGATACAAGTTGAAGCCGGGAACTTGTCCAACCGTTGAACCACAGTCCACGATGGTACCTTCATCCAGGGATAAGAGAATGATACATAAAACAAAGCAGAATATGATCGCAAGCTTATTGAAAGAAACCCAAGTTCCCCCAATTGTTCCTGAGCCAGCCAAACCTGATGATGCAGATCAAATAGAGATGAACAACAACGTTGTAGATGTTGTAGACGAAACCACTTAAATGAAGGAGGTTTATCGAAGCCAACCGCAGCACTTATGAACCACATGCAAAAACTGGAAGAAATTTTTGAAAGAGTCAATGGGGATGATCTACTCATCTCCAATGATTTCCTAAAAAATCTTTTAGATCTGGCGGAGAATATCGAATGCGAGGGAAGTGTAAAAAAAACTATTTTTCAGAGCAAGAATGTATTTTAGAATAAGAAAATTAAATAAGGAAATTATAGAAAATCAAAATAAAAGAAAGAGAAAGTTTAATAAAATAATACATTGAAAATAAAAAAACAAAATCTCAATGAACAACTTATCTTTTATTCATCATTCCATCATTACAAGTTTTCACTTTTCCTTTCTAGGAATACATAACCATGCAATGACTCAATGTGTTGCAATAAAATATACATTTAAACAGGCCACACTATAACATTTTAGAAAATACAAACTATTGAAATGTTATTTCGCTTTGAGAAAATACAATTGTGATGATATATACGAATGCTATTGCTTTTTTCACAGAATCATTACAATCAGGTAGAAAATTAGTAGAACATCTTAATAATTCAATAAACAATGTATTAAAACGAATCTTTCATGCTGACACACTTTTAAAATAAGATTTTTCTTGACAAAAAGACACATTTTAATTTAATTTCACGCAATTCCTATGTAAATAATCAACAATTACAACGAACTTTCAAATAATATGTCACCTGTGACGTAGCTGCGCAGAACGAACAAAAATTGTACACCTAAATGCATAATCTTATATCTCTCATTCCTGGTATTTACCCCTCATGATCGGTGATTTGATTCCTTCCGAAGATGAAGTTTGGCTTTTTTTTTCTTGAACTAATTGATATGACGGAATTAATTTTGTCGTTCGAAGTTACAGAGTTACTCATCTCAACATTACAATCAAAAATTAAACATCATAATGAGCAATATGTTAAATTGTTCATAGATAATTTGAAACCAAAAATCCATTTTTTGACACACTACCCTACTGTAATGAAAAATTCTGGACCGGCAAGGAATTTTTGGTGTTTTAAATTTGAAGCCAAGCTCAGGCCGTTCAAGGTGTATGCACATGGAATAACTTCAAGAAAAAATATACATATGTCTCACTCTGTCCAAAAAATTTCAATTCCAGTTTGCAAATCTGATTCTTCATTCTAACAGCAATATAAATGAATTTCACATAGAGGAAAAACATTTATGCCATACTGGATTTGCTAACATTGTTCGAGATAAAATGATGTTAAGCGAAGATAAAAAAAATAACATCTTATGATGAAATAGAGTATATTGGCAAAAAATATAAAGCTGGATTTTATGTTGGCAGGTGTTCGAATGACTATAATATATACATTATTAAGACTATAGTTAAAGCTGAAGAGAATATATTAATGTTTTGCCAAAAATTATTGAACATTTACTTCAATTCTCACTTCAAAGCTTTTGAGGTTGATACAAATATGCTAGGCGAATTTAAAGTCCTTGCGTTTGATGAAATTATCGGACCTCCTGTAACTTTGACAAAAACATCAAAAGGAAAACGTCTGATTAAGCTTAAGGAATATTTTCAACAGTAGCGAAAACAAAATATCTCTAGCTTAAAATTCAAACTTTTCATAAATTATAATAGGTACTAGATAATATAACGACATGGAATATTTGCCTGAGAGCTCTACAGCAACGGTGGACGATGGAAATTCGAATCTATGTGAGGAAACTCTAACAATCCTCAATCCTGATGGTGAACAGCAGCAGGCTTCTATCTACACTTTTATTCCTTTGACGGAATATTCAAGCAACAATACGGACAGTGATGACGATGAGGAATTAAAAGCACTTTTGAAGGATTGGGGTTGCATATCTCTGTATGATTACGTACATGGTGTGGCAACACTGTCAAAAAAAAATACAAAAGCAAATATGCAAAAAAAAAGAAGAAGAAAAAAAAGAATACTGACGGTGACTGCAACGGGTAGGTAGGCCGGTCGTGAAGAAGCACTCGTCGTGTACAGTTGATTGTGTTAAGATAAATAATAAAAGCATTTTAAATTATAACGATATAAACTTGTTGTGTTTTATTTGAATATAAGGTCATTCTTACAATTCAGAAGTGGGATACGCCATATCCACAAATAAAAAAATAATTAAATTACAAAATAAGTGAAGTGAGCACGAAAACTACGCAGTAAAATAAAAATTCCACTATTTGGATTTGCAAGCACAAACGTGTACAGTCCCCCTGTGTATATATATGTCGCAGTGAGTACCTCGAGACGAAAAAACAACAAACACGGCTACAGTGCTGCCAGTTTAGCGCTTTCGGCGCTAAATCTAGCGCTTTTTAATGCGTTTAAGCGCGTAAAAAATTGTTTTAACTCCTAGCGGAATTTTTAGCGCTTTTCATTTGCTAATTTATAGCATTAACTTGTATCTGCAAACTCCACTCGGAAAAATGTATTGCTACAGTGGGAATCCCCGGTTAGATTGGGAATCCCCGGTTAGAGTGGAAATCCCCTACGTAACCGTTGACAGCGCTATACAAATAAATTAAAAAAAAATCCTTTGCTTAGTGGTGTTTATTTGATTTGATGGTGTAAATTTGAATTTATAATTTTTGTTATGGAAACGCAAAAAAAAGTATACAAGCAGCATTATAAAGTGGAGTGGGAGCGGAATCTCAAATTCAAAAATTGGCTGAAACCTGTTGCAGGCAAAAGTACCAGAGCCATGTGCATTTATTGCCGAAAAGATTTTTCAGCAAAGCTTTCTGACATTGAAAGACATAGCAATTCTGCACAGCATAAAGATCACAGTAAGCCCTTTATAGACAAAAATCAGTTGACTGATTTATGGCAGTTATGGCAATTGATCATTTGACTGATTTGTGCAAACATAGATTTAATGATTCAAAGTGTGTAAACGGTATGTAGCTACACCGCACGAAGTGCGCTGCAATAATTAGAGAACTATTGGGCCCTCATTTCATGAATCTTATAAAAGCTGATATCGGAACTGGATCTTACAGTTTAATTATAGACGAATCGACTGATATATCAGCATAAAAAAATCTCGGAGTGGTAGTCAAATATTTTAGTAGGAGTGATCACAAAATAATTTCAACCTTTCTTGGGCTTGTGCAATTAGAAACCTCAAATGCCGAAGGAATTGTTTCCTCATTGTTAACCTTACTAAAATATTGTGATTTAAATTTAACAAACCTAATTGGAATTGGTACTGACAATGCATCTGTTATGGTCGGTGCAAATACAGGAGTTCATACAATTTTAAAAGAAAAGCACCATCTAACGAATTTGGTTTTGGTGAGATGTGTTTGTCACTCTATTCAACTGGCCGTTTCACGTGCATCCGTTCAAACCATACCCAGAACTATTGAGTTTTTGCTACGAGAAACGTATAACTGGTTCAAAATTTCACCAAAGCGACAAAATGAGTATAAGCAAATATATGAAACTATTAATTGTGGAAATGAGCCGCTAAAAATATTAAAAACTTGTGATACTCGGTGGCTCTCCATTGAACCTGCAGTAATTCGAATATTAAACCAATGGGACGAACTAAAACTTCATTTTGGACTATCCAGGTCGAGGGAAAATTGCTATAAAGCTGAAATATTATATGATATGTTTTGTGATGAGCGAAAATAAAATGTATATAATATTTTTACGATCCACATTAGATAATGTTCAGAGAGCAGTTAAAATATTTGAATATAAATCGTCTGACCCGACATTACTCTATAATACGCTTTATGATTTAATAAAAACTCTTTGCTTGAAGCTTGTTATCTCGAAACCAGGATTGGAATTTGAAAAAATAAATATTGCCGAGAACTTGTCACCAAATCCATATCTTGGATACATATTTGAGAAAGAACTAGGTGAAGCTGTTATTAGTAATGAGGAGAAACTGGGTATGAAAAAAAAGTGCGTTGATTTCTTGATCAGTCTCATAAATGACCTACAGTTGAGGTTACCAGAGAATTTAAAATTGCTTCAGAATTCAATGTGTCTTTCAGTCTCTATGATTATGTCAGAAAGAAGGGATATGCAAAAATTAATAAATTTGCTCGAAGCACTCGGCTATAAAGAAGATATCGACATTATTGTTCAACAATGGCAAACTATTAATTTGCAAACATGGTGTTGTACTCACGACACGGTCGAATTTTGGGCCGAAGTTGGACAATCGAAGGACGCTAGCGGAAATTGTCCTTACGTACAGTTGTATGAAGTTGCGACGAAAATTATGTCTTTGCCGCATTCGAATTCCGATGTAGAGCGAGTATTCAGCACTATGAATATAGTTAAAAATAAATTAAGGAACTCGTTGTCTTTGGAGACAATAAACGCAATATTACATATACGATTGGTTTCAATGGCGAAAGGATTATCATGTTTTAACTACGAATTTCCACCAGAAGTATTAATGAAGATAAGCACGGACGAAAAATACAAAATGCAGCTCCAACGACAAGATGAAATGGAAGCAGAACCAGGACCTTCGACTACTATGCAAATTGCAGAAGCGGATGAATTTTCGTTAGGCGAAGAGAGCGAAAAAATTTGCATAATTTAAAGAAAAATTAATAAACAAGAACTAAAACCTGAATAAGTTGTTGTTATCTTTCTCCTTATAAGATTTTCAGATCTAGCGCTTAATTTAGCTCCTAGTTTTCGTCGAAAAAAAAATTTTTGCGGAATCTAGCGCTTTTTGTTTACTTTTTTAACTCCTCGTGGTAAGAACGACCTGGCAGCCCTGACACGGCATACCAACGGATACTCAAGTAAAACGCGTTACTCTTACTTCCCCATCGGTGTGTGTGTGCCGGTGTTCAGTCGACTATCAGACGAAAAAAAAGAGATACATACGAGAGCTTCGCGACAGTATTGCATTTTGTTTTGTTTTACGACGTGCTTGAGTTCGGTTTTGTTTTGCACACGGAAAATAATAATTCCAAATGGAATTACTGTGAGTAGCTTAAGAAAGAAAAAAAAAACTAGCGAAAATGAGTGAAGTTCAAGATTGAAAATAGAAACGACGCATGAAATCACACGTGCACATCAGAATGGCTAGACGACATCACATTCCAACGAAGGCAGACGAAGAAAAACAGATCAAACAATCTACCGACAGCAGGCAAAACATCATTCAAATGGTATGCCACACCAGGCAGGCGAGAGATTCGTTACGACGAACACATAATATACATACAGCATACACCAGGCAGGCAAAGAATCCGTTACGAACAAACACATCGCAGATGCAGTTAGCCACAGCACAAATATCGAGAGCTATATAAGGTTGGTTGAAAAAGAATTTCAACACAGTTCGCAGTTTCAATCGGCAGTGTGCGGTTCTCATCTCATTAGGCAGTTTGGCATTTAACTCCATAAAGGCGATTTTTGAATAAAGCGAGATTTTCAGTTGTATCCTTTAAATGAGATTTTGCTTTGGTTTTTATTTTTACGTTTCTGGCAATATAGGCAAGACAGTCCCGAACATTTTGGTGCCTCCTGTGAGGAATATTCAACAGTGGTTGAATAAAAACAGTAACTTGCGGTTAATTAATGAAAGTAGCCAGTGGCAATTGTGAAAAATAATAAAAACGTGTGTGTGTTTCGGTGGAAAAAAGGCTAGGCTATACCTACCCTGTACGGGAAAAACAATATACCGGTAGTGCGGAAACCGAAGGTTGAACGGGACGTATTTTTGTGGTGTGCATCAGGAAAAATAATAAACAGTTGTACAACCAAGGCAAGCGCGAACTTTAAGTGAACAACGAAGGCATGGCGGAGTTAAATATAAGAATAAGTGCTGCGAAGGCCATCTCGAAGTTATTGGCCAAGTTGGGAGATGGCACATTGGCTAAATTGGAATTAGGGATGAAACGTGTCACGCTGGACAATCTAGAAGGACACTACTCGCGGTTCATGGATGCGCATTCAGCATTGGTCGGGACTGCAGTGGGTGATGAATTAGAGGCACAAACCATAATTTTTGAAGAGGTGGAGGACAAATACACTGCCGTGAAGGCCATGCTTCTTACAGAAATCGATTTGGCGGTAATTAAAGAGGCACAGGCAACAGGTGGGAGCGTAGTGCATTCAATTCAAGGTCAACGAGGCGACCTCCATGACGTAAGGCTCGAGAAAATTATTATTCCGGAATTCCATGGGGAATTCAGCAAATGGATCGCATTTCGCGATATATTTGAGGCAATGGTGCATTCGCAGTAGCATCTTTCCATAGCAGCGAAGTATACGAGGCTGGTAAAGGCGTTAAAAGGTCCTGCGGCACAAGTGGTGGCTGGCTTCCTACCGACAGACGAAAATTACGAGTCGGCATGGAAAACACTGAAGGCACGATACGACAACGACCGCCTTATCGTATCGGCTAATTTAAATATTTCTATTAATATGGAAGCACTGGAGAAGGAGACGAACACAGGCTTGCGTCGAATCATCGATATCACGAACGAGACAACAAGGTCGTTGGCCGCAATGAAACGACCGGTGGACAAATGGGACGACATTTTGGTCCACATCTTGGCATCAAAGCTTCCGAAGGCTACGATCATCAATTGGGAAATGCGACAAAAAGGTACCGAACTTCCAACATTGTCAGATTTTGGCGACGTTAGTGGCAACAGCAACAGTTATCATACTCGATGTTCAAGGCAATCCAATTCTGGCACGTGCTCTTTGCGACACAGGCTCTCAAATAACCTTCATTACGGAACGATGTATGCAGCAGCTAAGAATTAAGAGGCAGAAATTTGATATGGTCATCGCTGGTGCAGGTGATGTCCAAGGACCGACCACACGAGGTGTAGCAACATTGCAATTGCAATCACGACATGAGGCAGATTTTTTCATTCGCGTCAATGCATTCGTTTTGGCGAGAATTACGGCAAACTTGCCTACTCATCGCATAGGCATGAATCAATGGGATCATTTACGAGGCATACTTTTGGCGGATCCAGATTTCGGAAATCCTGGCGAAATCAATCTTTTGATCGGATCTGATGTTTGGGGTCTCATCATCAAGGACGGATTAATTAATGGCGATGCACATCAACCCCATGCACAGAATACGCATCTTGGTTGGGTAGTATCAGGCCCAGTCGATATAGGACATTGCAGTTTGGCGCAAAGCATGCACACACGAGGCAACGACAAATTAGAAGAGGCTCTTATACGTTTTTGGCAACTGGAGGAACCAACTTTGGCAGAAGGCACGATAGATGAATGCGAACATCATTATGCAGCAACAGTGCAACGACAAGAAGATGGCAGGTATGTAGTCAGTATACCATTCTTACCGAGGCTTGGCGACTCACATCGAATGGCAATGCAACAGTTCTACCGCAACGAGAGGCGATTACATTCGGATCCAGATCTATTGGCGAAATACATAGCATTCATGCGTGACTACGAATCATTGACACATGGCAGTTTACGAAGGTGAGGTGAACGGAGGCACAGAGGACTACTTTATTCCTCATCACGCAGTCGCAACTTAATTTCGGGTTGTGTTCAATGCGTCGGCGAAATCAAGCAACGGTGTGTCACTCAACGACACGCAACACATCGGTCCAACGATACAGGATAAATTGGCTAACATTATTTTACGGTTCAGGCTATATCGTGTGGCAATGGTGGCGGACATCGAGAAGATGTTTCGGCAAGTACTGGTGAATCCAGATCATCAAAAGTGGCATCTTATACTATGGCGAGAGCATCCTACCGAACAGCTGAAGACGTTTCGACTCACAACAGTGACATATGGCACACGATCAGGACCATACTTGGCAATACGAACACTTCATCAATGTGCTCAGGATAACTACAACATTATAAAGCAGGAGGAAGAGGCAAATGAGGCAAGGCGCAGCATCGAAAAGGATTTTTACGTGGATGACTACCTGTCCAGTGCTCCAACTTCAGCAATCGCACATTTACGGAAGTGGCAATCCAACAACGAGGCAGTTACGCAAGCAGTCATTGGTCAAAGTGACCCTGGTAAGCTATCATTACTAATTAACACAAAAGAGACGTCTGTTTTAGGCCTGCAATGGAACAGTGGGTTCGACACATTGTCGTTCGCAATCACGTTGGATGAGGCATCAACACGGACAAAACGAACGTGTCTCAGCGACATAGCAAAGCTATACGACCCACCAGTCGTCGTGAAGGCTAAAATATTTATGCAGAGGCTATGACTGGCAGGCATCAGTTGGGACGAAGAGAGGATCTTCAGCACTTACGAGAGGAGAAGAGAGCAGCAGTAGTGGGATACACACGCATCACTCCAACAGGTTTGATTACGACAAGGCAACGAGACGGCAAGGTGATCAATATCCTAGATCGGACAAATTCGTTAACAAAGTTGAAACGAATCATGGCACATATACTATACGCAGGCAGCAAGAAGCGAAATGCAGATGGTACCGACATATGCAGTGTCGAAAGACTAAATCAGGCAATGCAGGCTTTAACACGCTTAGACCAAAAGCAATGGTACAGACGAGAGATAGAATCGTGCAAACAATCGAAGGAATTAGCACAGCGCACTTAATTCATTAAATCCATTTGTAGATAAAGATGACATCTTGCGAGTCGGAGGACGCATCAAACGGGCGATGTTAGATACAAACCAGAAGCATCCGATAATTTTATCAAAAGAAGGCAGGCTGGCTTACACCATTGTTGTTGAGATACATCAAGAAACACTACATGGCGGTGTGCAGTTGATGCTGCAGACTATTCGACAGACGCATTGGATCATAGGAGGCCGGGCAATTGTGAAATCGTATATCAACAAATGTGTCACATGTCGTTTGCAACGAGGCACAGTGGCAAGACAACGAATGGGAGATCTACCAATACACCGTGTTACCAGACACCGTCCTTTTTTAATCACAGGCGTGGATTATTGTGGTCCATTTCTCCTTCGGTTAGGCGCAAAACGGTCGAAGACAACAACGAAAACTTACGTGGTAATCTTCACATGCTTGGCGACAAAGGCAGTTCATATTGAACTGGCAACGGATCTATCTACAGAGGCATTTCTGAACGCATTTACACGGTTTACTGGCAGGCGAGGGCAATGTGAGCAACTGTACTCAGACAACGGCACAAATTTTCATGGCGCGAACCGTCGCATTCAAGAGGACTTAGAGGCATGGCATAATGAACATGTAAAGGAGCGATTGGCACATCGTGGTACAAAATGGCATTTTATACCACCAGCGGCTCCACATCAAGGTGGAATCTGGGAGGCTGCTGTTAAGTCAGCCAAGAAACACATCGTCCGAGTGGTTGGTAACTATACCATGAGCTACGAGCAATTCAACACTTTGCTCATCCGCATCGAGGCTTGTTTGAATTCAAGGCCATGGCTTTGTATGATGACCCGGACGACAAGTTAGCATTAACACCAGGCGATTTTCTGACAGGAGGCCCAATCATTGCATTACCTGAGCCTACATCTATGAATTTACCATTGAATCGCATCACAGAATGGAATTTAGTGCGGCGATGGACTGAGGACATTTGGCAACGATGGCAGCAGGAATATTTAACGACATTACAGCAACGAAGTAAGTGGCGCAACACAGAACAAAACCTCAAAATCGGCGATATTCTGGCAATTAAGCACGAAAATCTACCACCGACACATTGGTGTCTAGGCCGAGTCACCGCGGTGCATCCAGGCGAGGATAAGCTAGTTCGAGTTGTGACGACGCAACATTATGACAAGGTCACAGGTCGGACATTCACAAGGCAGCGACCAATACACAAAATATGTATACAGCTTACAGAGGAAAGTTCAGAAACAGGGGTTTCAGAGGAGGCCGGAATGTTCAAGATTGAAAATAGAAACGACGCATGAAATCACGCGTGCACATCAGAATGGCTAGACGACATCACATTCCAACGAAGGCAGACGAAGAAAAACAGATCAAACAATCTACCGACAGCAGGCAAAACAGATCAAACAATCTACCGACAGCAGGCAAAACATCATTCAAATGGTATGCCACACCAGGCAGGCGAGAGATTCGTTACGACGAACACATAATATACATACAGCATACACCAGGCAGGCAAAGAATCCGTTACGAACAAATACATCGCAGATGCAGTTAGCCACAGCACAAATATCAAGAGCTATATAAGGGTGGTTGAAAAAGAATTTCAACACAGTTCGCAGTTTCAATCGGCAGTGTGCGGTTCTCATCTCATTAGGCAGTTTGGCATTTAACTCCATGAAGGCGATTTTTGAATAAAGCGAGATTTTCAGTTTTATCCTTTAAATGAGATTTTGCTTTGGTTTTTATTTTTACGTTTCTGGCAATATAGGCAAGACAATCCCGAACATCGACACATTCAAGAAGTATACGGCCGTGCAATTGAAATTATGGTTACAGACACTCCAGAGGAAAACCACTGGAAATAAAAGTGAGCTGGTGTTGAGATTGTTGTCAATACCAGCAGACGAAAGAGGACAGTTTCCAGAAGAGGTGAACGATGAACAGCAAGTGGACGATGACGAGATATACAGCGACGACGAATATGAAGACAGCACAGATGGAGCGGTAGATGGTTATCTACCGGATGAAATAACAGAAAAGAAAGATGGAACAACAGCGAAGAAGACAGCAGATGGAGCGACGACGAAGACAGCAGATGGAGCGACGACGAAGATAGCAGATGGAGCGACGACGAAGAGAGCAGAAGGAGCGACGACGAAGACGGCAGAAGGAACGATGACGAAGACAGCAGAAGGAACGACGATGAACACAGCAGATGGAACGACAATGAATACAACAGATGGAACGACGATGGAGAAAACAGATGATGATGTAAACCAAAAACGAAGAGAGTACGAGCTAATGAGGAAAGAGATTGAGCTGCTAAAAAAGGAAATCCAGCTACTAAAGAAATAAAACGAAATCCTGATGAAAGAAAGACCGATGACAAATACCGATGAACGAGCTAAAGGAAGTGTCAACAGCGTGAAGGACCTACTACCGGACTTTCATGGAAACGATGATAACTTCTCGCATTGGGAAGTAGCGAATGTCAATGTTCTTATAGAGATAGGTGTAGATAGTGTTGATGTTGGTGAGCTGGCAAAACAAATGATGACAAGGAGCAAGGAAAAAGACAGCACACGCATTAAAACTAAAAAAGTGTCCAGACAAACAAGAAACATGAACAGCAACAAAATAATGAAAAAAATGATCAAAACGAGCGACGAATCGGTGAGGATGATAAGGAGAATGCTGATGAGAGTGCTGATGATTCAAACGAGCTGAATAAGAATGAGCGACAAACCGAAGAAGAGTGGAGTGCTGATGATAGTGAAAATGATGCGGTTGGAAGAGAGAAGCTAATGATGAGAGCTCTAAAACAAATGAAGAAAGAAATAAAAATGATGAAAAAAGAACTACAACTGCAGAAAAAAGAAAATTACATTCTAAAGAAAGAGAATGAAGCAATGGAAAATAAGCAGTATAAAGAGAGCCGCGCTGGAACGTCAATTTCGGCACTAAAAGAGTTGTTGCCAGAATTTAGCGGAGAATGCTTTCCTCATTGGGAAGCGCAATTTAAAAATTTGGTGGCAGCCTACAAAATCAACGACAGCGATGCGCGCATATTGGCCTCTTGTCGATTGAAGGGGAATGCACTTAGGTGGTTCCATTCTAAAACCGATTTGGCGCAAATCAATACCAACCAGCTGATGAGAGAAATGGGCGAAATGTTCGACTCGAATGAAAGCCGAGTGTCATTAAAGAGGACTTTTGAGGCCAGGATGTGGCAGCCAGTGGAAACATTTCAAAATTATTTCCACGAGAAGACCATCATGGCCAACAAACTGGAGCTCGACGAGGAAGATGTGGTGGAGAGCATCATTGACGGTATTCCAGATCCAAGGTTGCGAACACAGGCACGGATGCAATGTTTTGTCACCAAACAACAGCTGGCCGAGACGTTCAGGCAGATTGAGCTGCCCAAATTAAAGGTGGCTTCGACCAAAGCGTACGGTCCTGGACCATCTACATCGCAACGAGTTGCAGCTCCTGAGAAGCAAGAGTCCAAGCCGCCCAGATGCTACAACTGCAATTCTCTTGGACATATTGCGTCAGAGTGCCGGAAGGAAAAGCGGTTGCCCGGAGCATGTCACGTGTGTGCACGTTTTGGACATCTGGCTGCTAATTGTCCCAACAGGAAGGCGGTAGTGCTGCACCATATCGAGGACGATGAAGACGACCATTATGTAAGACATTTATATTTTAATTTTATAGTAAATTATTTATCGTATAAAATATTACTAGGCTCGTTATTAGACACTGGCAGTCCCGTGAGTGTGGTCAAAAAGCAGTTTGTTCCTGCAAATTTTATTAACTTATGTAACAACAAAAAACAAATTTTTGGCATAAATAAAAGTAAAGTAAAAATAATTGGTTGTGTAGACAGCTTAATTTATTTTGAAGATATGGAAATTAAATTACAGCTTATTGTAGTAGATAATTGCACAATGAGAAATGCAGTTATACTAGGCCGAGATTTTTTAAAATTAGCCAATTGAAAATTATGTCACAATATGAAGGACGAAAATCAAATGAAAAATAAAAATGATAGTACGAATAAAGGTTTGTTGAATATAAATGAGATGTTAGCAAACAAAAATGAAAATTATTATGAAAATGAATGTTTGAGATTAATGAATATTGAAACTAATGTAAATAAAAATGAAGTAGATTTAAAGAATTTAGACAAACAATCTTATAAGATAATTAAGGCGTTTAATGAATTGTACCAGAATTTTATGTGCTGCAAGCGTCCCGACTGTCCCGAAACCGATTTTCGCATGAAGCTTAGACTATCTAGTGATAAACCTTTTAGTTGCCCCCCCCCCCCCGAAGACTGTCTTACCTAGAGAAAGCAAAGGTTCAAGAAATCCTGGATGATTTGTTACAAACGGGAGTAATTAGGCCTAGCAAATCGGAGTATGCGTCTCCCATAGTTCTAGTTAGGAAAAAGACCGGTGATATAAGATTATGCGTTGATTATCGGACTTTAAATAAAGTAACTCTTAAGGATAACTACCCACTTCCATTGATAGATGACTTATTAGACAGATTGGCTAAAGATATTTTAACTCTTAGATCTGAAGAGCGCCTTCTACCATATAAAAATGGAAGGGGAGTCAGTCAAGTTCACTTCATTTGTGACACCATTAGGGCAGTACGAATTCCTTAAAATGCCGTTTGGTTTAAGAAATGCACCGTCGACATTTCAACGTTTTATTAATGAAGTATTTGAAGATTTAATCCGAGCCGGCAAGATAGCTATCTATCTCGATGACATTATGGTGGCTACCGAGACAATTGAAGAACATTTGGGTATATTAGATGAGGTTTTTAGAAAATTGATTGCAAATAAGTTAGAGTTACGACACGATAAATGTAAATTCGTAGAATCGGAAATTCAGTATTTAGGATATGTTATATCGGGAGAAGGTATCAGGCCAGATGGTAAGGGGTTAGAAACTGTAAAGAATTTTCCTATCCCTAAGAGCGCTAAGGAAGTACATAGTTTCTTGGGACTCTGTTCTTACTTCAGACGGTTCATCAAGGGATTTTCATTGTTGGCGGAACCATTGTATAAGTTAATCAGGAAAGAGGCTGTGTTTAAATTTGAAGAAAAGGAGGTTAACACATTTCGTGATCTTCAGCAGAGGTTACTTGAGGCGCCAATCTTAGCTATTTACGATCCACGCGACGAAACCAAACTCCATTGCGATGCTAGTGCATTGGGTTTCGGTGCGATCCTTTTGCAATTGAAAAGAGATGGGATTTTTCACCCGATCTTTTACTTCTCGAAACGAACAACTGACAGTGAATCGAAATACCATAGTTTCGAATTGGAAACTTTAGCGATTATTAATGCACTGAAACGGTTCCGAATTTATTTGCATGGTTTAAAATTTAAGATCGTCACGGATTGCAATTCTTTAACACTCACGTTAAATAAAAAAGAAATAAATCCTAGAATTGCTAGGTGGGCTCTTGAGCTGCAAGATTACGATTACGTCTTAGAGCATCGAAGTGGGGAAAAAATGCAACATGTAGACGCTTTAAGCCGCATCCCCACTATATTGGTGCTTGAAGATAATACGTTTGAGCAAACTTTATCGATCTGCCAAAATAAAGATAATGCAATACAAAAGATAAGAGAACGCTTACAAAGTCAGGAAGATAGCAAGTATGAGTTAAGAAATGGGTTGGTGTATAGAAAAATGGGAAAGAGTATTTTGTTTGTGGTACCAAGTTGTTTGGAACGAAATGTTCTGCAAAAATATCATGATGAATTAGGTCATGTGGGAGCTGAAAAAGTCATAGATAATATTTCAAAATCTTATTGGTTCCCAGAAATTAATAAGAAAGTTAGGGACCACATAAGTAATTGCCTTAAATGCATAGTATTTTCTACGAAAATGGGTAAGCAGGAGGGTTTGTTACATAGTATACCCAAGGGCGATGTGCCGTTTGATACAGTGCATATTGACCATTTTGGTCCGGTGACACTTAAGACATGTAAGAAAAAATATGTCTTCTTGGTGGTAGACGCGTTTTCAAAGTTCACAAAGCTGTATGCTGTACGCTCTACGGGTACAAACGAAGTGATCGCGTGTCTCAAGTCTTACTTTAATGCGTATAGTAGACCTAAGGTGATGGTGTCTGATCGCGGGAGCGCGTTTACATCAGAATCATTTGAGGAATTTCTGAAAGAAAATAGCATTCGTCACGTAAAAATTGCTACTGCATCGCCCCAAGCTAATGGGCAAGTAGAACGCCTAAATAGAAGTTTAGCACCAATGCTCGCGAAGATAACGAATGGTGGGTTAGAATTTTCATTAGACAAGGCCTTGCCAAGGATTAAATTTGTCATGAATAACACTGTCCATAAAGGGATAGGGACCCATCCGAGCCAACTGCTTTTTGGTGTGCGTCAAAGAGGGGAATTTACGGATCCATTGAAAGAAAGATTAAATGAATTGGATAATAATGAAAAAGATAGGAATCTAGATGAAATACGAAAGAGAGCTGCTGAAAAGATAGTAAAAATGCAAGAATATAATAAACAAAAGAAAGATCAAAGGAGAGTTTGTAAGAATCACGAGGTACGGGATTATGTGATGGTAAAGAATTTCGTTAGCCAACCGAATGTCTGTAAAAAAATATTACCGAAATTTAAGGGGCCTTATGAAATAAGGCAAGTTCTACCAAATGACCGGTATGTGATAGGTGATGTTGAAGGTTTCCAAATCAGTCAAATCCCCTATAATGGGATATGGGAGGTTGCTAACCTTAAACCATATATAAATGAAAACGTGAAGGTTGAGGTCAATCGGGACGATTGCATATCAGGAAGGCCGAATTGTAAGCGGAAAAAAAAGAATTCACACTAAAGACCAATATTATGTACCACAGGCTGCCAGTTAAGCCATACATTGTTATATTTAAGCGTATTAGTATTTATCATAATCTCTTTTAATATGTGTATTCGCTGTGTGTTGTATTCAGCGTATTTTAAAATTGTAACAGTCAGTCTAAATTGTGAACTCGAGGAGTGAAGACGTATAAATAAAATACTAAAAGCCGGTTCTTAAAGGTATGTTGTTTTATACTAAGTACATCCAGCCCCAAAAAATGAAGTTAAAGTCCAATGGCAACGTTGAAAAGGTGAAACAGATGGTATTCCATGCCATGTTTGGATCAAACATTGAGGATCTTGGGATATTGGGTGCAATAACAAACAGTACATCATGGTATAACAGAAGGCAAATGGAAGATGCTTTCATTCAAAGGGAAACAGCAGCCGTGAAAGAGTTCCACCCAATTGCTTTTAATTATATCTCAAAACTGCTTCGAGCAAACCCAACAAAAATAATGGGCACAGCACAACCTATGCTGGTATCAGGATTAGTCTTTGCAGGAAAACGGACTCGACACTTTTCAGGCGCTTTTTTGGAGTACTTGAGATCAGGGAGGAACGCAGTTAATTATTCTAGTGATACGAACGGTCTAACTTATGCTATTCGTGAAATGAGATCAGAAGTTGAGAGAACACTCAGCACTGAAAGAATGAAGGAAGCTGGTACTACTTCATGGCTCCAAATACAAAGGGGAGAAAATTCTGTCAACATCGTTGAAGTTGAAACAAGGTTTGCTGAGTCCGGAACATTTTTCTACGTATAATCATTGTTGTTTTTGTTTCCTAAAGGCATAAACCTTACTTGTTATTCTTTTTTCATTCTTTTGTTCATTCATATATTTTTTGTAATAATAAAAAAAAAAATATAATTCGGTCACAGGCTCCAATTTCAATATTAAAGACCAAGTCGAGATTAGCATGCTATCCACTGGTTAACAGTGGAGCATTATAAAATAATAAAGCCATTGCTAGTAGACACAACAACGGAGTCCTTTAAATTTACTCCGTTAGTAGGCAAGTGACAGTCGGTTGTCTTTAAGGACATAGATACATCGACAATTTCACTGTCTGTATAATTCGGAGTTCTTTACATTTACCTCGAAAGTAAAAATAATTAAGCAATTGCTTGCAGACACAACAACGGAGTTCTTTACATATACTTCATTAATAGGCTAGTGACAGACGGTTCCTAGACAATCCCACTGTATTTATAAGTCCGTCATAGGCTCCAATTTCAATATTAAAGACAAAGTCAAGATTAGCATGCTATCCACTGCTTAACAGTGGAGCATTATAAAATAATAAAGCCATTGCTAGTAGACACAACAACGGAGTCCTTTAAATTTACTCCGTTAGTAGGCAAGTGACAGTCGGTTGTCTTTAAGGACATAGATACATCGACAATTTCACTGTCTGTATAATTCGGAGTTCTTTACATTTACCTCGAAAGTAAAAATAATTAAGCAATTGCTTGCAGACACAACAACGGAGTTCTTTACATATACTTCATTAATAGGCTAGTGACAGACGGTTCCTAGACAATCCCACTGTATTTATAAGTCCGTCATAGGCTCCAATTTCAATATTAAAGACAAAGTCAAGATTAGCATGCTATCCACTGCTTAACAGTGGAGCATTATAAAATAATAAAGCCATTGCTAGTAGACACAACAACGGAGTCCTTTAAACTTACTCCGTTAGTAGGCAAGTGACAGACGGTTGTCTTTAAGGACATAGATTCATAGACAATCCCACTGTATTTATAATTCGGTCATTAATGTATTCATTCATGAATATCAGCCAAATTGGATTGAGCAATGTGCATATCCCACTTTTACATGGTGTGACGTATCCCCCAGAAAGAAGATCAGCTTTACTGAAAGGCTTGGGGCCTCTGACACTAGCTATTTTCTTAGTCCAAGAAACAGTTTACCGTGATAAACTTAAAGCCGCTTTACTAGAGTCAATAAGCATGTTACCAATGGCACCTCAAGTTGTAGAGTGTTTAGCCAATGCAACAAGATTGGAAGCAGTCTCGGGATTACTGAAAGAACTTGGAGATCTACTATTGGTGTCATCGCACAGGTCCGCAAGGAGGATAAACTTCCCCCTTGAAACATTAATGCTTACCCTTTCAACAGAGATGAGCAGATACGACGAACTGAACTTCAATGGAATAAATGGTATGTTGTTTTATACTAAGTACATCCAGCCCCAAAAAATGAAGTTAAAGTCCAATGGCAACGTTGAAAAGGTGAAACAGATGGTATTCCATGCCATGTTTGGATCAAACATTGAGGATCTTGGGATATTGGGTGCAATAACAAACAGTACATCATGGTATAACAGAAGGCAAATGGAAGATGCTTTCATTCAAAGGGAAACAGCAGCCGTGAAAGAGTTCCACCCAATTGCTTTTAATTATATCTCAAAACTGCTTCGAGCAAACCCAACAAAAATAATGGGCACAGCACAACCTATGCTGGTATCAGGATTAGTCTTTGCAGGAAAACGGACTCGACACTTTTCAGGCGCTTTTTTGGAGTACTTGAGATCAGGGAGGAACGCAGTTAATTATTCTAGTGATACGAACGGTCTAACTTATGCTATTCGTGAAATGAGATCAGAAGTTGAGAGAACACTCAGCACTGAAAGAATGAAGGAAGCTGGTACCACTTCATGGCTCCAAATACAAAGGGGAGAAAATTCTGTCAACATCGTTGAAGTTGAAACAAGGTTTGCTGAGTCCGGAACATTTTTCTACGTATAATCATTGTTGTTTTTGTTTCCTAAAGGCATAAACCTTACTTGTTATTCTTTTTTCATTCTTTTGTTCATTCATATATTTTTTGTAATAATAAAAAAAAAAATATAATTCGGTCACAGGCTCCAATTTCAATATTAAAGACCAAGTCGAGATTAGCATGCTATCCACTGGTTAACAGTGGAGCATTATAAAATAATAAAGCCATTGCTAGTAGACACAACAACGGAGTCCTTTAAATTTACTCCGTTAGTAGGCAAGTGACAGTCGGTTGTCTTTAAGGACATAGATACATCGACAATTTCACTGTCTGTATAATTCGGAGTTCTTTACATTTACCTCGAAAGTAAAAATAATTAAGCAATTGCTTGCAGACACAACAACGGAGTTCTTTACATATACTTCATTAATAGGCTAGTGACAGACGGTTCCTAGACAATCCCACTGTATTTATAAGTCCGTCATAGGCTCCAATTTCAATATTAAAGACAAAGTCAAGATTAGCATGCTATCCACTGCTTAACAGTGGAGCATTATAAAATAATAAAGCCATTGCTAGTAGACACAACAACGGAGTCCTTTAAATTTACTCCGTTAGTAGGCAATTGACAGTCGGTTGTCTTTAAGGACATAGATACATCGACAATTTCACTGTCTGTATAATTCGGAGTTCTTTACATTTACCTCGAAAGTAAAAATAATTAAGCAATTGCTTGCAGACACAACAACGGAGTTCTTTACATATACTTCATTAATAGGCTAGTGACAGACGGTTCCTAGACAATCCCACTGTATTTATAAGTCCGTCATAGGCTCCAATTTCAATATTAAAGACAAAGTCAAGATTAGCATGCTATCCACTGCTTAACAGTGGAGCATTATAAAATAATAAAGCCATTGCTAGTAGACACAACAACGGAGTCCTTTAAACTTACTCCGTTAGTAGGCAAGTGACAGACGGTTGTCTTTAAGGACATAGATTCATAGACAATCCCACTGTATTTATAATTCGGTCATTAATGTATTCATTCATGAATATCAGCCAAATTGGATTGAGCAATGTGCATATCCCACTTTTACATGGTGTGACGTATCCCCCAGAAAGAAGATCAGCTTTACTGAAAGGCTTGGGGCCTCTGACACTAGCTATTTTCTTAGTCCAAGAAACAGTTTACCGTGATAAACTTAAAGCCGCTTTACTAGAGTCAATAAGCATGTTACCAATGGCACCTCAAGTTGTAGAGTGTTTAGCCAATGCAACAAGATTGGAAGCAGTCTCGGGATTACTGAAAGAACTTGGAGATCTACTATTGGTGTCATCGCACAGGTCCGCAAGGAGGATAAACTTCCCCCTTGAAACATTAATGCTTACCCTTTCAACAGAGATGAGCAGATACGACGAACTGAACTTCAATGGAATAAATGGTATGTTGTTTTATACTAAGTACATCCAGCCCCAAAAAATGAAGTTAAAGTCCAATGGCAACGTTGAAAAGGTGAAACAGATGGTATTCCATGCCATGTTTGGATCAAACATTGAGGATCTTGGGATATTGGGTGCAATAACAAACAGTACATCATGGTATAACAGAAGGCAAATGGAAGATGCTTTCATTCAAAGGGAAACAGCAGCCGTGAAAGAGTTCCACCCAATTGCTTTTAATTATATCTCAAAACTGCTTCGAGCAAACCCAACAAAAATAATGGGCACAGCACAACCTATGCTGGTATCAGGATTAGTCTTTGCAGGAAAACGGACTCGACACTTTTCAGGCGCTTTTTTGGAGTACTTGAGATCAGGGAGGAACGCAGTTAATTATTCTAGTGATACGAACGGTTTAACTTATGCTATTCGTGAAATGAGATCAGAAGTTGAGAGAACACTCAGCACTGAAAGAATGAAGGAAGCTGGTACTACTTCATGGCTCCAAATACAAAGGGGAGAAAATTCTGTCAACATCGTTGAAGTTGAAACAAGGTTTGCTGAGTCCGGAACATTTTTCTACGTATAATCATTGTTGTTTTTGTTTCCTAAAGGCATAAACCTTACTTGTTATTCTTTTTTCATTCTTTTGTTCATTCATATATTTTTTGTAATAATAAAAAAAAAAATATAATTCGGTCACAGGCTCCAATTTCAATATTAAAGACCAAGTCGAGATTAGCATGCTATCCACTGGTTAACAGTGGAGCATTATAAAATAATAAAGCCATTGCTAGTAGACACAACAACGGAGTCCTTTAAATTTACTCCGTTAGTAGGCAAGTGACAGTCGGTTGTCTTTAAGGACATAGATACATCGACAATTTCACTGTCTGTATAATTCGGAGTTCTTTACATTTACCTCGAAAGTAAAAATAATTAAGCAATTGCTTGCAGACACAACAACGGAGTTCTTTACATATACTTCATTAATAGGCTAGTGACAGACGGTTCCTAGACAATCCCACTGTATTTATAAGTCCGTCATAGGCTCCAATTTCAATATTAAAGACAAAGTCAAGATTAGCATGCTATCCACTGCTTAACAGTGGAGCATTATAAAATAATAAAGCCATTGCTAGTAGACACAACAACGGAGTCCTTTAAACTTACTCCGTTAGTAGGCAAGTGATAGACGGTTGTCTTTAAGGACATAGATTCATAGACAATCCCACTGTATTTATAATTCGGTCATTAATGTATTCATTCATGAATATCAGCCAAATTGGATTGAGCAATGTGCATATCCCACTTTTACATGGTGTGACGTATCCCCCAGAAAGAAGATCAGCTTTACTGAAAGGCTTGGGGCCTCTGACACTAGCTATTTTCTTAGTCCAAGAAACAGTTTACCGTGATAAACTTAAAGCCGCTTTACTAGACTCAATAAGCATGTTACCAATGGCACCTCAAGTTGTAGAGTGTTTAGCCAATGCAACAAGATTGGAAGCAGTCTCGGGATTACTGAAAGAACTTGGAGATCTACTATTGGTGTCATCGCACAGGTCCGCAAGGAGGATAAACTTCCCCCTTGAAACATTAATGCTTACCCTTTCAACAGAGATGAGCAGATACGACGAACTGAACTTCAATGGAATAAATGGTATGTTGTTTTATACTAAGTACATCCAGCCCCAAAAAATGAAGTTAAAGTCCAATGGCAACGTTGAAAAGGTGAAACAGATGGTATTCCATGCCATGTTTGGATCAAACATTGAGGATCTTGGGATATTGGGTGCAATAACAAACAGTACATCATGGTATAACAGAAGGCAAATGGAAGATGCTTTCATTCAAAGGGAAACAGCAGCCGTGAAAGAGTTTCACCCAATTGCTTTTAATTATATCTCAAAACTGCTTCGAGCAAACCCAACAAAAATAATGGGCACAGCACAACCTATGCTGGTATCAGGATTAGTCTTTGCAGGAAAACGGACTCGACACTTTTCAGGCGCTTTTTTGGAGTACTTGAGATCAGGGAGGAACGCAGTTAATTATTCTAGTGATACGAACGGTCTAACTTATGCTATTCGTGAAATGAGATCAGAAGTTGAGAGAACACTCAGCACTGAAAGAATGAAGGAAGCTGGTACTACTTCATGGCTCCAAATACAAAGGGGAGAAAATTCTGTCAACATCGTTGAAGTTGAAACAAGGTTTGCTGAGTCCGGAACATTTTTCTACGTATAATCATTGTTGTTTTTGTTTCCTAAAGGCATAAACCTTACTTGTTATTCTTTTTTCATTCTTTTGTTCATTCATATATTTTTTGTAATAATAAAAAAAAAAATATAATTCGGTCACAGGCTCCAATTTCAATATTAAAGACCAAGTCGAGATTAGCATGCTATCCACTGGTTAACAGTGGAGCATTATAAAATAATAAAGCCATTGCTAGTAGACACAACAACGGAGTCCTTTAAATTTACTCCGTTAGTAGGCAAGTGACAGTCGGTTGTCTTTAAGGACATAGATACATCGACAATTTCACTGTCTGTATAATTCGGAGTTCTTTACATTTACCTCGAAAGTAAAAATAATTAAGCAATTGCTTGCAGACACAACAACGGAGTTCTTTACATATACTTCATTAATAGGCTAGTGACAGACGGTTCCTAGACAATCCCACTGTATTTATAAGTCCGTCATAGGCTCCAATTTCAATATTAAAGACAAAGTCAAGATTAGCATGCTATCCACTGCTTAACAGTGGAGCATTATAAAATAATAAAGCCATTGCTAGTAGACACAACAACGGAGTCCTTTAAACTTACTCCGTTAGTAGGCAAGTGATAGACGGTTGTCTTTAAGGACATAGATTCATAGACAATCCCACTGTATTTATAATTCGGTCATTAATGTATTCATTCATGAATATCAGCCAAATTGGATTGAGCAATGTGCATATCCCACTTTTACATGGTGTGACGTATCCCCCAGAAAGAAGATCAGCTTTACTGAAAGGCTTGGGGCCTCTGACACTAGCTATTTTCTTAGTCCAAGAAACAGTTTACCGTGATAAACTTAAAGCCGCTTTACTAGACTCAATAAGCATGTTACCAATGGCACCTCAAGTTGTAGAGTGTTTAGCCAATGCAACAAGATTGGAAGCAGTCTCGGGATTACTGAAAGAACTTGGAGATCTACTATTGGTGTCATCGCACAGGTCCGCAAGGAGGATAAACTTCCCCCTTGAAACATTAATGCTTACCCTTTCAACAGAGATGAGCAGATACGACGAACTGAACTTCAATGGAATAAATGGTATGTTGTTTTATACTAAGTACATCCAGCCCCAAAAAATGAAGTTAAAGTCCAATGGCAACGTTGAAAAGGTGAAACAGATGGTATTCCATGCCATGTTTGGATCAAACATTGAGGATCTTGGGATATTGGGTGCAATAACAAACAGTACATCATGGTATAACAGAAGGCAAATGGAAGATGCTTTCATTCAAAGGGAAACAGCAGCCGTGAAAGAGTTCCACCCAATTGCTTTTAATTATATCTCAAAACTGCTTCGAGCAAACCCAACAAAAATAATGGGCACAGCACAACCTATGCTGGTATCAGGATTAGTCTTTGCAGGAAAACGGACTCGACACTTTTCAGGCGCTTTTTTGGAGTACTTGAGATCAGGGAGGAACGCAGTTAATTATTCTAGTGATACGAACGGTCTAACTTATGCTATTCGTGAAATGAGATCAGAAGTTGAGAGAACACTCAGCACTGAAAGAATGAAGGAAGCTGGTACTACTTCATGGCTCCAAATACAAAGGGGAGAAAATTCTGTCAACATCGTTGAAGTTGAAACAAGGTTTGCTGAGTCCGGAACATTTTTCTACGTATAATCATTGTTGTTTTTGTTTCCTAAAGGCATAAACCTTACTTGTTATTCTTTTTTCATTCTTTTGTTCATTCATATATTTTTTGTAATAATAAAAAAAAAATATAATTCGGTCACAGGCTCCAATTTCAATATTAAAGACCAAGTCGAGATTAGCATGCTATCCACTGGTTAACAGTGGAGCATTATAAAATAATAAAGCCATTGCTAGTAGACACAACAACGGAGTCCTTTAAATTTACTCCGTTAGTAGGCAAGTGACAGTCGGTTGTCTTTAAGGACATAGATACATCGACAATTTCACTGTCTGTATAATTCGGAGTTCTTTACATTTACCTCGAAAGTAAAAATAATTAAGCAATTGCTTGCAGACACAACAACGGAGTTCTTTACATATACTTCATTAATAGGCTAGTGACAGACGGTTCCTAGACAATCCCACTGTATTTATAAGTCCGTCATAGGCTCCAATTTCAATATTAAAGACAAAGTCAAGATTAGCATGCTATCCACTGCTTAACAGTGGAGCATTATAAAATAATAAAGCCATTGCTAGTAGACACAACAACGGAGTCCTTTAAACTTACTCCGTTAGTAGGCAAGTGATAGACGGTTGTCTTTAAGGACATAGATTCATAGACAATCCCACTGTATTTATAATTCGGTCATTAATGTATTCATTCATGAATATCAGCCAAATTGGATTGAGCAATGTGCATATCCCACTTTTACATGGTGTGACGTATCCCCCAGAAAGAAGATCAGCTTTACTGAAAGGCTTGGGGCCTCTGACACTAGCTATTTTCTTAGTCCAAGAAACAGTTTACCGTGATAAACTTAAAGCCGCTTTACTAGACTCAATAAGCATGTTACCAATGGCACCTCAAGTTGTAGAGTGTTTAGCCAATGCAACAAGATTGGAAGCAGTCTCGGGATTACTGAAAGAACTTGGAGATCTACTATTGGTGTCATCGCACAGGTCCGCAAGGAGGATAAACTTCCCCCTTGAAACATTAATGCTTACCCTTTCAACAGAGATGAGCAGATACGACGAACTGAACTTCAATGGAATAAATGGTATGTTGTTTTATACTAAGTACATCCAGCCCCAAAAAATGAAGTTAAAGTCCAATGGCAACGTTGAAAAGGTGAAACAGATGGTATTCCATGCCATGTTTGGATCAAACATTGAGGATCTTGGGATATTGGGTGCAATAACAAACAGTACATCATGGTATAACAGAAGGCAAATGGAAGATGCTTTCATTCAAAGGGAAACAGCAGCCGTGAAAGAGTTCCACCCAATTGCTTTTAATTATATCTCAAAACTGCTTCGAGCAAACCCAACAAAAATAATGGGCACAGCACAACCTATGCTGGTATCAGGATTAGTCTTTGCAGGAAAACGGACTCGACACTTTTCAGGCGCTTTTTTGGAGTACTTGAGATCAGGGAGGAACGCAGTTAATTATTCTAGTGATACGAACGGTCTAACTTATGCTATTCGTGAAATGAGATCAGAAGTTGAGAGAACACTCAGCACTGAAAGAATGAAGGAAGCTGGTACTACTTCATGGCTCCAAATACAAAGGGGAGAAAATTCTGTCAACATCGTTGAAGTTGAAACAAGGTTTGCTGAGTCCGGAACATTTTTCTACGTATAATCATTGTTGTTTTTGTTTCCTAAAGGCATAAACCTTACTTGTTATTCTTTTTTCATTCTTTTGTTCATTCATATATTTTTTGTAATAATAAAAAAAAAAATATAATTCGGTCACAGGCTCCAATTTCAATATTAAAGACCAAGTCGAGATTAGCATGCTATCCACTGGTTAACAGTGGAGCATTATAAAATAATAAAGCCATTGCTAGTAGACACAACAACGGAGTCCTTTAAATTTACTCCGTTAGTAGGCAAGTGACAGTCGGTTGTCTTTAAGGACATAGATACATCGACAATTTCACTGTCTGTATAATTCGGAGTTCTTTACATTTACCTCGAAAGTAAAAATAATTAAGCAATTGCTTGCAGACACAACAACGGAGTTCTTTACATATACTTCATTAATAGGCTAGTGACAGACGGTTCCTAGACAATCCCACTGTATTTATAAGTCCGTCATAGGCTCCAATTTCAATATTAAAGACAAAGTCAAGATTAGCATGCTATCCACTGCTTAACAGTGGAGCATTATAAAATAATAAAGCCATTGCTAGTAGACACAACAACGGAGTCCTTTAAACTTACTCCGTTAGTAGGCAAGTGATAGACGGTTGTCTTTAAGGACATAGATTCATAGACAATCCCACTGTATTTATAATTCGGTCATTAATGTATTCATTCATGAATATCAGCCAAATTGGATTGAGCAATGTGCATATCCCACTTTTACATGGTGTGACGTATCCCCCAGAAAGAAGATCAGCTTTACTGAAAGGCTTGGGGCCTCTGACACTAGCTATTTTCTTAGTCCAAGAAACAGTTTACCGTGATAAACTTAAAGCCGCTTTACTAGACTCAATAAGCATGTTACCAATGGCACCTCAAGTTGTAGAGTGTTTAGCCAATGCAACAAGATTGGAAGCAGTCTCGGGATTACTGAAAGAACTTGGAGATCTACTATTGGTGTCATCGCACAGGTCCGCAAGGAGGATAAACTTCCCCCTTGAAACATTAATGCTTACCCTTTCAACAGAGATGAGCAGATACGACGAACTGAACTTCAATGGAATAAATGGTATGTTGTTTTATACTAAGTACATCCAGCCCCAAAAAATGAAGTTAAAGTCCAATGGCAACGTTGAAAAGGTGAAACAGATGGTATTCCATGCCATGTTTGGATCAAACATTGAGGATCTTGGGATATTGGGTGCAATAACAAACAGTACATCATGGTATAACAGAAGGCAAATGGAAGATGCTTTCATTCAAAGGGAAACAGCAGCCGTGAAAGAGTTCCACCCAATTGCTTTTAATTATATCTCAAAACTGCTTCGAGCAAACCCAACAAAAATAATGGGCACAGCACAACCTATGCTGGTATCAGGATTAGTCTTTGCAGGAAAACGGACTCGACACTTTTCAGGCGCTTTTTTGGAGTACTTGAGATCAGGGAGGAACGCAGTTAATTATTCGAGTGATACGAACGGTCTAACTTATGCTATTCGTGAAATGAGATCAGAAGTTGAGAGAACACTCAGCACTGAAAGAATGAAGGAAGCTGGTACTACTTCATGGCTCCAAATACAAAGGGGAGAAAATTCTGTCAACATCGTTGAAGTTGAAACAAGGTTTGCTGAGTCCGGAACATTTTTCTACGTATAATCATTGTTGTTTTTGTTTCCTAAAGGCATAAACCTTACTTGTTATTCTTTTTTCATTCTTTTGTTCATTCATATATTTTTTGTAATAATAAAAAAAAAAATATAATTCGGTCACAGGCTCCAATTTCAATATTAAAGACCAAGTCGAGATTAGCATGCTATCCACTGGTTAACAGTGGAGCATTATAAAATAATAAAGCCATTGCTAGTAGACACAACAACGGAGTCCTTTAAATTTACTCCGTTAGTAGGCAAGTGACAGTCGGTTGTCTTTAAGGACATAGATACATCGACAATTTCACTGTCTGTATAATTCGGAGTTCTTTACATTTACCTCGAAAGTAAAAATAATTAAGGAAGTGCTTGCAGACACAACAACGGAGTTCTTTACATATACTTCATTAATAGGCTAGTGACAGACGGTTCCTAGACAATCCCACTGTATTTATAAGTCCGTCATAGGCTCCAATTTCAATATTAAAGACAAAGTCAAGATTAGCATGCTATCCACTGCTTAACAGTGGAGCATTATAAAATAATAAAGCCATTGCTAGTAGACACAACAACGGAGTCCTTTAAATTTACTCCGTTAGTAGGCAAGTGACAGTCGGTTGTCTTTAAGGACATAGATACATCGACAATTTCACTGTCTGTATAATTCGGAGTTCTTTACATTTACCTCGAAAGTAAAAATAATTAAGCAATTGCTTGCAGACACAACAACGGAGTTCTTTACATATACTTCATTAATAGGCTAGTGACAGACGGTTCCTAGACAATCCCACTGTATTTATAAGTCCGTCATAGGCTCCAATTTCAATATTAAAGACAAAGTCAAGATTAGCATGCTATCCACTGCTTAACAGTGGAGCATTATAAAATAATAAAGCCATTGCTAGTAGACACAACAACGGAGTCCTTTAAACTTACTCCGTTAGTAGGCAAGTGACAGACGGTTGTCTTTAAGGACATAGATTCATAGACAATCCCACTGTATTTATAATTCGGTCATTAATGTATTCATTCATGAATATCAGCCAAATTGGATTGAGCAATGTGCATATCCCACTTTTACATGGTGTGACGTATCCCCCAGAAAGAAGATCAGCTTTACTGAAAGGCTTGGGGCCTCTGACACTAGCTATTTTCTTAGTCCAAGAAACAGTTTACCGTGATAAACTTAAAGCCGCTTTACTAGACTCAATAAGCATGTTACCAATGGCACCTCAAGTTGTAGAGTGTTTAGCCAATGCAACAAGATTGGAAGCAGTCTCGGGATTACTGAAAGAACTTGGAGATCTACTATTGGTGTCATCGCACAGGTCCGCAAGGAGGATAAACTTCCCCCTTGAAACATTAATGCTTACCCTTTCAACAGAGATGAGCAGATACGACGAACTGAACTTCAATGGAATAAATGGTATGTTGTTTTATACTAAGTACATCCAGCCCCAAAAAATGAAGTTAAAGTCCAATGGCAACGTTGAAAAGGTGAAACAGATGGTATTCCATGCCATGTTTGGATCAAACATTGAGGATCTTGGGATATTGGGTGCAATAACAAACAGTACATCATGGTATAACAGAAGGCAAATGGAAGATGCTTTCATTCAAAGGGAAACAGCAGCCGTGAAAGAGTTCCACCCAATTGCTTTTAATTATATCTCAAAACTGCTTCGAGCAAACCCAACAAAAATAATGGGCACAGCACAACCTATGCTGGTATCAGGATTAGTCTTTGCAGGAAAACGGACTCGACACTTTTCAGGCGCTTTTTTGGAGTACTTGAGATCAGGGAGGAACGCAGTTAATTATTCTAGTGATACGAACGGTCTAACTTATGCTATTCGTGAAATGAGATCAGAAGTTGAGAGAACACTCAGCACTGAAAGAATGAAGGAAGCTGGTACCACTTCATGGCTCCAAATACAAAGGGGAGAAAATTCTGTCAACATCGTTGAAGTTGAAACAAGGTTTGCTGAGTCCGGAACATTTTTCTACGTATAATCATTGTTGTTTTTGTTTCCTAAAGGCATAAACCTTACTTGTTATTCTTTTTTCATTCTTTTGTTCATTCATATATTTTTTGTAATAATAAAAAAAAAAATATAATTCGGTCACAGGCTCCAATTTCAATATTAAAGACCAAGTCGAGATTAGCATGCTATCCACTGGTTAACAGTGGAGCATTATAAAATAATAAAGCCATTGCTAGTAGACACAACAACGGAGTCCTTTAAATTTACTCCGTTAGTAGGCAAGTGACAGTCGGTTGTCTTTAAGGACATAGATACATCGACAATTTCACTGTCTGTATAATTCGGAGTTCTTTACATTTACCTCGAAAGTAAAAATAATTAAGCAATTGCTTGCAGACACAACAACGGAGTTCTTTACATATACTTCATTAATAGGCTAGTGACAGACGGTTCCTAGACAATCCCACTGTATTTATAAGTCCGTCATAGGCTCCAATTTCAATATTAAAGACAAAGTCAAGATTAGCATGCTATCCACTGCTTAACAGTGGAGCATTATAAAATAATAAAGCCATTGCTAGTAGACACAACAACGGAGTCCTTTAAACTTACTCCGTTAGTAGGCAAGTGATAGACGGTTGTCTTTAAGGACATAGATTCATAGACAATCCCACTGTATTTATAATTCGGTCATTAATGTATTCATTCATGAATATCAGCCAAATTGGATTGAGCAATGTGCATATCCCACTTTTACATGGTGTGACGTATCCCCCAGAAAGAAGATCAGCTTTACTGAAAGGCTTGGGGCCTCTGACACTAGCTATTTTCTTAGTCCAAGAAACAGTTTACCGTGATAAACTTAAAGCCGCTTTACTAGACTCAATAAGCATGTTACCAATGGCACCTCAAGTTGTAGAGTGTTTAGCCAATGCAACAAGATTGGAAGCAGTCTCGGGATTACTGAAAGAACTTGGAGATCTACTATTGGTGTCATCGCACAGGTCCGCAAGGAGGATAAACTTCCCCCTTGAAACATTAATGCTTACCCTTTCAACAGAGATGAGCAGATACGACGAACTGAACTTCAATGGAATAAATGGTATGTTGTTTTATACTAAGTACATCCAGCCCCAAAAAATGAAGTTAAAGTCCAATGGCAACGTTGAAAAGGTGAAACAGATGGTATTCCATGCCATGTTTGGATCAAACATTGAGGATCTTGGGATATTGGGTGCAATAACAAACAGTACATCATGGTATAACAGAAGGCAAATGGAAGATGCTTTCATTCAAAGGGAAACAGCAGCCGTGAAAGAGTTTCACCCAATTGCTTTTAATTATATCTCAAAACTGCTTCGAGCAAACCCAACAAAAATAATGGGCACAGCACAACCTATGCTGGTATCAGGATTAGTCTTTGCAGGAAAACGGACTCGACACTTTTCAGGCGCTTTTTTGGAGTACTTGAGATCAGGGAGGAACGCAGTTAATTATTCTAGTGATACGAACGGTCTAACTTATGCTATTCGTGAAATGAGATCAGAAGTTGAGAGAACACTCAGCACTGAAAGAATGAAGGAAGCTGGTACTACTTCATGGCTCCAAATACAAAGGGGAGAAAATTCTGTCAACATCGTTGAAGTTGAAACAAGGTTTGCTGAGTCCGGAACATTTTTCTACGTATAATCATTGTTGTTTTTGTTTCCTAAAGGCATAAACCTTACTTGTTATTCTTTTTTCATTCTTTTGTTCATTCATATATTTTTTGTAATAATAAAAAAAAAATATAATTCGGTCACAGGCTCCAATTTCAATATTAAAGACCAAGTCGAGATTAGCATGCTATCCACTGGTTAACAGTGGAGCATTATAAAATAATAAAGCCATTGCTAGTAGACACAACAACGGAGTCCTTTAAATTTACTCCGTTAGTAGGCAAGTGACAGTCGGTTGTCTTTAAGGACATAGATACATCGACAATTTCACTGTCTGTATAATTCGGAGTTCTTTACATTTACCTCGAAAGTAAAAATAATTAAGCAATTGCTTGCAGACACAACAACGGAGTTCTTTACATATACTTCATTAATAGGCTAGTGACAGACGGTTCCTAGACAATCCCACTGTATTTATAAGTCCGTCATAGGCTCCAATTTCAATATTAAAGACAAAGTCAAGATTAGCATGCTATCCACTGCTTAACAGTGGAGCATTATAAAATAATAAAGCCATTGCTAGTAGACACAACAACGGAGTCCTTTAAACTTACTCCGTTAGTAGGCAAGTGATAGACGGTTGTCTTTAAGGACATAGATTCATAGACAATCCCACTGTATTTATAATTCGGTCATTAATGTATTCATTCATGAATATCAGCCAAATTGGATTGAGCAATGTGCATATCCCACTTTTACATGGTGTGACGTATCCCCCAGAAAGAAGATCAGCTTTACTGAAAGGCTTGGGGCCTCTGACACTAGCTATTTTCTTAGTCCAAGAAACAGTTTACCGTGATAAACTTAAAGCCGCTTTACTAGACTCAATAAGCATGTTACCAATGGCACCTCAAGTTGTAGAGTGTTTAGCCAATGCAACAAGATTGGAAGCAGTCTCGGGATTACTGAAAGAACTTGGAGATCTACTATTGGTGTCATCGCACAGGTCCGCAAGGAGGATAAACTTCCCCCTTGAAACATTAATGCTTACCCTTTCAACAGAGATGAGCAGATACGACGAACTGAACTTCAATGGAATAAATGGTATGTTGTTTTATACTAAGTACATCCAGCCCCAAAAAATGAAGTTAAAGTCCAATGGCAACGTTGAAAAGGTGAAACAGATGGTATTCCATGCCATGTTTGGATCAAACATTGAGGATCTTGGGATATTGGGTGCAATAACAAACAGTACATCATGGTATAACAGAAGGCAAATGGAAGATGCTTTCATTCAAAGGGAAACAGCAGCCGTGAAAGAGTTCCACCCAATTGCTTTTAATTATATCTCAAAACTGCTTCGAGCAAACCCAACAAAAATAATGGGCACAGCACAACCTATGCTGGTATCAGGATTAGTCTTTGCAGGAAAACGGACTCGACACTTTTCAGGCGCTTTTTTGGAGTACTTGAGATCAGGGAGGAACGCAGTTAATTATTCTAGTGATACGAACGGTCTAACTTATGCTATTCGTGAAATGAGATCAGAAGTTGAGAGAACACTCAGCACTGAAAGAATGAAGGAAGCTGGTACTACTTCATGGCTCCAAATACAAAGGGGAGAAAATTCTGTCAACATCGTTGAAGTTGAAACAAGGTTTGCTGAGTCCGGAACATTTTTCTACGTATAATCATTGTTGTTTTTGTTTCCTAAAGGCATAAACCTTACTTGTTATTCTTTTTTCATTCTTTTGTTCATTCATATATTTTTTGTAATAATAAAAAAAAAAATATAATTCGGTCACAGGCTCCAATTTCAATATTAAAGACCAAGTCGAGATTAGCATGCTATCCACTGGTTAACAGTGGAGCATTATAAAATAATAAAGCCATTGCTAGTAGACACAACAACGGAGTCCTTTAAATTTACTCCGTTAGTAGGCAAGTGACAGTCGGTTGTCTTTAAGGACATAGATACATCGACAATTTCACTGTCTGTATAATTCGGAGTTCTTTACATTTACCTCGAAAGTAAAAATAATTAAGCAATTGCTTGCAGACACAACAACGGAGTTCTTTACATATACTTCATTAATAGGCTAGTGACAGACGGTTCCTAGACAATCCCACTGTATTTATAAGTCCGTCATAGGCTCCAATTTCAATATTAAAGACAAAGTCAAGATTAGCATGCTATCCACTGCTTAACAGTGGAGCATTATAAAATAATAAAGCCATTGCTAGTAGACACAACAACGGAGTCCTTTAAACTTACTCCGTTAGTAGGCAAGTGATAGACGGTTGTCTTTAAGGACATAGATTCATAGACAATCCCACTGTATTTATAATTCGGTCATTAATGTATTCATTCATGAATATCAGCCAAATTGGATTGAGCAATGTGCATATCCCACTTTTACATGGTGTGACGTATCCCCCAGAAAGAAGATCAGCTTTACTGAAAGGCTTGGGGCCTCTGACACTAGCTATTTTCTTAGTCCAAGAAACAGTTTACCGTGATAAACTTAAAGCCGCTTTACTAGACTCAATAAGCATGTTACCAATGGCACCTCAAGTTGTAGAGTGTTTAGCCAATGCAACAAGATTGGAAGCAGTCTCGGGATTACTGAAAGAACTTGGAGATCTACTATTGGTGTCATCGCACAGGTCCGCAAGGAGGATAAACTTCCCCCTTGAAACATTAATGCTTACCCTTTCAACAGAGATGAGCAGATACGACGAACTGAACTTCAATGGAATAAATGGTATGTTGTTTTATACTAAGTACATCCAGCCCCAAAAAATGAAGTTAAAGTCCAATGGCAACGTTGAAAAGGTGAAACAGATGGTATTCCATGCCATGTTTGGATCAAACATTGAGGATCTTGGGATATTGGGTGCAATAACAAACAGTACATCATGGTATAACAGAAGGCAAATGGAAGATGCTTTCATTCAAAGGGAAACAGCAGCCGTGAAAGAGTTCCACCCAATTGCTTTTAATTATATCTCAAAACTGCTTCGAGCAAACCCAACAAAAATAATGGGCACAGCACAACCTATGCTGGTATCAGGATTAGTCTTTGCAGGAAAACGGACTCGACACTTTTCAGGCGCTTTTTTGGAGTACTTGAGATCAGGGAGGAACGCAGTTAATTATTCGAGTGATACGAACGGTCTAACTTATGCTATTCGTGAAATGAGATCAGAAGTTGAGAGAACACTCAGCACTGAAAGAATGAAGGAAGCTGGTACTACTTCATGGCTCCAAATACAAAGGGGAGAAAATTCTGTCAACATCGTTGAAGTTGAAACAAGGTTTGCTGAGTCCGGAACATTTTTCTACGTATAATCATTGTTGTTTTTGTTTCCTAAAGGCATAAACCTTACTTGTTATTCTTTTTTCATTCTTTTGTTCATTCATATATTTTTTGTAATAATAAAAAAAAAAATATAATTCGGTCACAGGCTCCAATTTCAATATTAAAGACCAAGTCGAGATTAGCATGCTATCCACTGGTTAACAGTGGAGCATTATAAAATAATAAAGCCATTGCTAGTAGACACAACAACGGAGTCCTTTAAATTTACTCCGTTAGTAGGCAAGTGACAGTCGGTTGTCTTTAAGGACATAGATACATCGACAATTTCACTGTCTGTATAATTCGGAGTTCTTTACATTTACCTCGAAAGTAAAAATAATTAAGGAAGTGCTTGCAGACACAACAACGGAGTTCTTTACATATACTTCATTAATAGGCTAGTGACAGACGGTTCCTAGACAATCCCACTGTATTTATAAGTCCGTCATAGGCTCCAATTTCAATATTAAAGACAAAGTCAAGATTAGCATGCTATCCACTGCTTAACAGTGGAGCATTATAAAATAATAAAGCCATTGCTAGTAGACACAACAACGGAGTCCTTTAAATTTACTCCGTTAGTAGGCAAGTGACAGTCGGTTGTCTTTAAGGACATAGATACATCGACAATTTCACTGTCTGTATAATTCGGAGTTCTTTACATTTACCTCGAAAGTAAAAATAATTAAGCAATTGCTTGCAGACACAACAACGGAGTTCTTTACATATACTTCATTAATAGGCTAGTGACAGACGGTTCCTAGACAATCCCACTGTATTTATAAGTCCGTCATAGGCTCCAATTTCAATATTAAAGACAAAGTCAAGATTAGCATGCTATCCACTGCTTAACAGTGGAGCATTATAAAATAATAAAGCCATTGCTAGTAGACACAACAACGGAGTCCTTTAAACTTACTCCGTTAGTAGGCAAGTGACAGACGGTTGTCTTTAAGGACATAGATTCATAGACAATCCCACTGTATTTATAATTCGGTCATTAATGTATTCATTCATGAATATCAGCCAAATTGGATTGAGCAATGTGCATATCCCACTTTTACATGGTGTGACGTATCCCCCAGAAAGAAGATCAGCTTTACTGAAAGGCTTGGGGCCTCTGACACTAGCTATTTTCTTAGTCCAAGAAACAGTTTACCGTGATAAACTTAAAGCCGCTTTACTAGACTCAATAAGCATGTTACCAATGGCACCTCAAGTTGTAGAGTGTTTAGCCAATGCAACAAGATTGGAAGCAGTCTCGGGATTACTGAAAGAACTTGGAGATCTACTATTGGTGTCATCGCACAGGTCCGCAAGGAGGATAAACTTCCCCCTTGAAACATTAATGCTTACCCTTTCAACAGAGATGAGCAGATACGACGAACTGAACTTCAATGGAATAAATGGTATGTTGTTTTATACTAAGTACATCCAGCCCCAAAAAATGAAGTTAAAGTCCAATGGCAACGTTGAAAAGGTGAAACAGATGGTATTCCATGCCATGTTTGGATCAAACATTGAGGATCTTGGGATATTGGGTGCAATAACAAACAGTACATCATGGTATAACAGAAGGCAAATGGAAGATGCTTTCATTCAAAGGGAAACAGCAGCCGTGAAAGAGTTCCACCCAATTGCTTTTAATTATATCTCAAAACTGCTTCGAGCAAACCCAACAAAAATAATGGGCACAGCACAACCTATGCTGGTATCAGGATTAGTCTTTGCAGGAAAACGGACTCGACACTTTTCAGGCGCTTTTTTGGAGTACTTGAGATCAGGGAGGAACGCAGTTAATTATTCTAGTGATACGAACGGTCTAACTTATGCTATTCGTGAAATGAGATCAGAAGTTGAGAGAACACTCAGCACTGAAAGAATGAAGGAAGCTGGTACCACTTCATGGCTCCAAATACAAAGGGGAGAAAATTCTGTCAACATCGTTGAAGTTGAAACAAGGTTTGCTGAGTCCGGAACATTTTTCTACGTATAATCATTGTTGTTTTTGTTTCCTAAAGGCATAAACCTTACTTGTTATTCTTTTTTCATTCTTTTGTTCATTCATATATTTTTTGTAATAATAAAAAAAAAAATATAATTCGGTCACAGGCTCCAATTTCAATATTAAAGACCAAGTCGAGATTAGCATGCTATCCACTGGTTAACAGTGGAGCATTATAAAATAATAAAGCCATTGCTAGTAGACACAACAACGGAGTCCTTTAAATTTACTCCGTTAGTAGGCAAGTGACAGTCGGTTGTCTTTAAGGACATAGATACATCGACAATTTCACTGTCTGTATAATTCGGAGTTCTTTACATTTACCTCGAAAGTAAAAATAATTAAGGAAGTGCTTGCAGACACAACAACGGAGTTCTTTACATATACTTCATTAATAGGCTAGTGACAGACGGTTCCTAGACAATCCCACTGTATTTATAAGTCCGTCATAGGCTCCAATTTCAATATTAAAGACAAAGTCAAGATTAGCATGCTATCCACTGCTTAACAGTGGAGCATTATAAAATAATAAAGCCATTGCTAGTAGACACAACAACGGAGTCCTTTAAATTTACTCCGTTAGTAGGCAAGTGACAGTCGGTTGTCTTTAAGGACATAGATACATCGACAATTTCACTGTCTGTATAATTCGGAGTTCTTTACATTTACCTCGAAAGTAAAAATAATTAAGCAATTGCTTGCAGACACAACAACGGAGTTCTTTACATATACTTCATTAATAGGCTAGTGACAGACGGTTCCTAGACAATCCCACTGTATTTATAAGTCCGTCATAGGCTCCAATTTCAATATTAAAGACAAAGTCAAGATTAGCATGCTATCCACTGCTTAACAGTGGAGCATTATAAAATAATAAAGCCATTGCTAGTAGACACAACAACGGAGTCCTTTAAACTTACTCCGTTAGTAGGCAAGTGATAGACGGTTGTCTTTAAGGACATAGATTCATAGACAATCCCACTGTATTTATAATTCGGTCATTAATGTATTCATTCATGAATATCAGCCAAATTGGATTGAGCAATGTGCATATCCCACTTTTACATGGTGTGACGTATCCCCCAGAAAGAAGATCAGCTTTACTGAAAGGCTTGGGGCCTCTGACACTAGCTATTTTCTTAGTCCAAGAAACAGTTTACCGTGATAAACTTAAAGCCGCTTTACTAGACTCAATAAGCATGTTACCAATGGCACCTCAAGTTGTAGAGTGTTTAGCCAATGCAACAAGATTGGAAGCAGTCTCGGGATTACTGAAAGAACTTGGAGATCTACTATTGGTGTCATCGCACAGGTCCGCAAGGAGGATAAACTTCCCCCTTGAAACATTAATGCTTACCCTTTCAACAGAGATGAGCAGATACGACGAACTGAACTTCAATGGAATAAATGGTATGTTGTTTTATACTAAGTACATCCAGCCCCAAAAAATGAAGTTAAAGTCCAATGGCAACGTTGAAAAGGTGAAACAGATGGTATTCCATGCCATGTTTGGATCAAACATTGAGGATCTTGGGATATTGGGTGCAATAACAAACAGTACATCATGGTATAACAGAAGGCAAATGGAAGATGCTTTCATTCAAAGGGAAACAGCAGCCGTGAAAGAGTTCCACCCAATTGCTTTTAATTATATCTCAAAACTGCTTCGAGCAAACCCAACAAAAATAATGGGCACAGCACAACCTATGCTGGTATCAGGATTAGTCTTTGCAGGAAAACGGACTCGACACTTTTCAGGCGCTTTTTTGGAGTACTTGAGATCAGGGAGGAACGCAGTTAATTATTCTAGTGATACGAACGGTTTAACTTATGCTATTCGTGAAATGAGATCAGAAGTTGAGAGAACACTCAGCACTGAAAGAATGAAGGAAGCTGGTACTACTTCATGGCTCCAAATACAAAGGGGAGAAAATTCTGTCAACATCGTTGAAGTTGAAACAAGGTTTGCTGAGTCCGGAACATTTTTCTACGTATAATCATTGTTGTTTTTGTTTCCTAAAGGCATAAACCTTACTTGTTATTCTTTTTTCATTCTTTTGTTCATTCATATATTTTTTGTAATAATAAAAAAAAAAATATAATTCGGTCACAGGCTCCAATTTCAATATTAAAGACCAAGTCGAGATTAGCATGCTATCCACTGGTTAACAGTGGAGCATTATAAAATAATAAAGCCATTGCTAGTAGACACAACAACGGAGTCCTTTAAATTTACTCCGTTAGTAGGCAAGTGACAGTCGGTTGTCTTTAAGGACATAGATACATCGACAATTTCACTGTCTGTATAATTCGGAGTTCTTTACATTTACCTCGAAAGTAAAAATAATTAAGCAATTGCTTGCAGACACAACAACGGAGTTCTTTACATATACTTCATTAAAAGGCTAGTGACAGACGGTTCCTAGACAATCCCACTGTATTTATAAGTCCGTCATAGGCTCCAATTTCAATATTAAAGACAAAGTCAAGATTAGCATGCTATCCACTGCTTAACAGTGGAGCATTATAAAATAATAAAGCCATTGCTAGTAGACACAACAACGGAGTCCTTTAAACTTACTCCGTTAGTAGGCAAGTGATAGACGGTTGTCTTTAAGGACATAGATTCATAGACAATCCCACTGTATTTATAATTCGGTCATTAATGTATTCATTCATGAATATCAGCCAAATTGGATTGAGCAATGTGCATATCCCACTTTTACATGGTGTGACGTATCCCCCAGAAAGAAGATCAGCTTTACTGAAAGGCTTGGGGCCTCTGACACTAGCTATTTTCTTAGTCCAAGAAACAGTTTACCGTGATAAACTTAAAGCCGCTTTACTAGACTCAATAAGCATGTTACCAATGGCACCTCAAGTTGTAGAGTGTTTAGCCAATGCAACAAGATTGGAAGCAGTCTCGGGATTACTGAAAGAACTTGGAGATCTACTATTGGTGTCATCGCACAGGTCCGCAAGGAGGATAAACTTCCCCCTTGAAACATTAATGCTTACCCTTTCAACAGAGATGAGCAGATACGACGAACTGAACTTCAATGGAATAAATGGTATGTTGTTTTATACTAAGTACATCCAGCCCCAAAAAATGAAGTTAAAGTCCAATGGCAACGTTGAAAAGGTGAAACAGATGGTATTCCATGCCATGTTTGGATCAAACATTGAGGATCTTGGGATATTGGGTGCAATAACAAACAGTACATCATGGTATAACAGAAGGCAAATGGAAGATGCTTTCATTCAAAGGGAAACAGCAGCCGTGAAAGAGTTCCACCCAATTGCTTTTAATTATATCTCAAAACTGCTTCGAGCAAACCCAACAAAAATAATGGCACAGCACAACCTATGCTGGTATCAGGATTAGTCTTTGCAGGAAAACGGACTCGACACTTTTCAGGCGCTTTTTTGGAGTACTTGAGATCAGGGAGGAACGCAGTTAATTATTCTAGTGATACGAACGGTCTAACTTATGCTATTCGTGAAATGAGATCAGAAGTTGAGAGAACACTCAGCACTGAAAGAATGAAGGAAGCTGGTACTACTTCATGGCTCCAAATACAAAGGGGAGAAAATTCTGTCAACATCGTTGAAGTTGAAACAAGGTTTGCTGAGTCCGGAACATTTTTCTACGTATAATCATTGTTGTTTTTGTTTCCTAAAGGCATAAACCTTACTTGTTATTCTTTTTTCATTCTTTTGTTCATTCATATATTTTTTGTAATAATAAAAAAAAAAATATAATTCGGTCACAGGCTCCAATTTCAATATTAAAGACCAAGTCGAGATTAGCATGCTATCCACTGGTTAACAGTGGAGCATTATAAAATAATAAAGCCATTGCTAGTAGACACAACAACGGAGTCCTTTAAATTTACTCCGTTAGTAGGCAAGTGACAGTCGGTTGTCTTTAAGGACATAGATACATCGACAATTTCACTGTCTGTATAATTCGGAGTTCTTTACATTTACCTCGAAAGTAAAAATAATTAAGCAATTGCTTGCAGACACAACAACGGAGTTCTTTACATATACTTCATTAATAGGCTAGTGACAGACGGTTCCTAGACAATCCCACTGTATTTATAAGTCCGTCATAGGCTCCAATTTCAATATTAAAGACAAAGTCAAGATTAGCATGCTATCCACTGCTTAACAGTGGAGCATTATAAAATAATAAAGCCATTGCTAGTAGACACAACAACGGAGTCCTTTAAACTTACTCCGTTAGTAGGCAAGTGATAGACGGTTGTCTTTAAGGACATAGATTCATAGACAATCCCACTGTATTTATAATTCGGTCATTAATGTATTCATTCATGAATATCAGCCAAATTGGATTGAGCAATGTGCATATCCCACTTTTACATGGTGTGACGTATCCCCCAGAAAGAAGATCAGCTTTACTGAAAGGCTTGGGGCCTCTGACACTAGCTATTTTCTTAGTCCAAGAAACAGTTTACCGTGATAAACTTAAAGCCGCTTTACTAGACTCAATAAGCATGTTACCAATGGCACCTCAAGTTGTAGAGTGTTTAGCCAATGCAACAAGATTGGAAGCAGTCTCGGGATTACTGAAAGAACTTGGAGATCTACTATTGGTGTCATCGCACAGGTCCGCAAGGAGGATAAACTTCCCCCTTGAAACATTAATGCTTACCCTTTCAACAGAGATGAGCAGATACGACGAACTGAACTTCAATGGAATAAATGGTATGTTGTTTTATACTAAGTACATCCAGCCCCAAAAAATGAAGTTAAAGTCCAATGGCAACGTTGAAAAGGTGAAACAGATGGTATTCCATGCCATGTTTGGATCAAACATTGAGGATCTTGGGATATTGGGTGCAATAACAAACAGTACATCATGGTATAACAGAAGGCAAATGGAAGATGCTTTCATTCAAAGGGAAACAGCAGCCGTGAAAGAGTTCCACCCAATTGCTTTTAATTATATCTCAAAACTGCTTCGAGCAAACCCAACAAAAATAATGGGCACAGCACAACCTATGCTGGTATCAGGATTAGTCTTTGCAGGAAAACGGACTCGACACTTTTCAGGCGCTTTTTTGGAGTACTTGAGATCAGGGAGGAACGCAGTTAATTATTCTAGTGATACGAACGGTCTAACTTATGCTATTCGTGAAATGAGATCAGAAGTTGAGAGAACACTCAGCACTGAAAGAATGAAGGAAGCTGGTACTACTTCATGGCTCCAAATACAAAGGGGAGAAAATTCTGTCAACATCGTTGAAGTTGAAACAAGGTTTGCTGAGTCCGGAACATTTTTCTACGTATAATCATTGTTGTTTTTGTTTCCTAAAGGCATAAACCTTACTTGTTATTCTTTTTTCATTCTTTTGTTCATTCATATATTTTTTGTAATAATAAAAAAAAAAATATAATTCGGTCACAGGCTCCAATTTCAATATTAAAGACCAAGTCGAGATTAGCATGCTATCCACTGGTTAACAGTGGAGCATTATAAAATAATAAAGCCATTGCTAGTAGACACAACAACGGAGTCCTTTAAATTTACTCCGTTAGTAGGCAAGTGACAGTCGGTTGTCTTTAAGGACATAGATACATCGACAATTTCACTGTCTGTATAATTCGGAGTTCTTTACATTTACCTCGAAAGTAAAAATAATTAAGCAATTGCTTGCAGACACAACAACGGATTTCTTTACATATACTTCATTAATAGGCTAGTGACAGACGGTTCCTAGACAATCCCACTGTATTTATAAGTCCGTCATAGGCTCCAATTTCAATATTAAAGACAAAGTCAAGATTAGCATGCTATCCACTGCTTAACAGTGGAGCATTATAAAATAATAAAGCCATTGCTAGTAGACACAACAACGGAGTCCTTTAAACTTACTCCGTTAGTAGGCAAGTGACAGACGGTTGTCTTTAAGGACATAGATTCATAGACAATCCCACTGTATTTATAAGTCGGTCATTAATGTATTCATTCATGAATATCAGCCAAATTGGATTGAGCAATGTGCATATCCCACTTTTACATGGTGTGACGTATCCCCCAGAAAGAAGATCAGCTTTACTGAAAGGCTTGGGGCCTCTGACACTAGCTATTTTCTTAGTCCAAGAAACAGTTTACCGTGATAAACTTAAAGCCGCTTTACTAGACTCACGATTACGATTACGTCTTAGAGCATCGAAGTGGGGAAAAAATGCAACATGTAGACGCTTTAAGCCGCATCCCCACTATATTGGTGCTTGAAGATAATACGTTTGAGCAAACTTTATCGATCTGTCAAAATAAAGATAATGCAATACAAAAGATAAGAGAACGCTTACAAAGTCAGGAAGATAGCAAGTATGAGTTAAGAAATTGGTTGGTGTATAGAAAAATGGGAAAGAGTATTTTGTTTGTGGTACCAAGTTGTTTGGAACGAAATGTTCTGCAAAAATATCATGATGAATTAGGTCATGTGGGAGCTGAAAAAGTCATAGATAATATTTCAAAATCTTATTGGTTCCCAGAAATTAATAAGAAAGTTAGGGACCACATAAGTAATTGCCTTAAATGCATAGTATTTTCTACGAAAATGGGTAAGCAGGAGGGTTTGTTACATAGTATACCCAAGGGCGATGTGCCGTTTGATACAGTGCATATTGACCATTTTGGTCCGGTGACACTTAAGACATGTAAGAAAAAATATGTCTTCTTGGTGGTAGACGCGTTTTCAAAGTTCACAAAGCTGTATGCTGTACGCTCTACGGGTACAAACGAAGTGATCGCGTGTCTCAAGTCTTACTTTAATGCGTATAGTAGACCTAAGGTGATGGTGTCTGATCGCGGGAGCGCGTTTACATCAGAATCATTTGAGGAATTTCTGAAAGAAAATAGCATTCGTCACGTAAAAATTGCTACTGCATCGCCCCAAGCTAATGGGCAAGTAGAACGCCTAAATAGAAGTTTAGCACCAATGCTCGCGAAGATAACGAATGGTGGGTTAGAATTTTCATTAGACAAGGCCTTGCCAAGGATTAAATTTGTCATGAATAACACTGTCCATAAAGGGATAGGGACCCATCCGAGCCAACTGCTTTTTGGTGTGCGTCAAAGAGGGGAATTTACGGATCCATTGAAAGAAAGATTAAATGAATTGGATAATAATGAAAAAGATAGGAATCTAGATGAAATACGAAAGAGAGCTGCTGAAAAGATAGTAAAAATGCAAGAATATAATAAACAAAAGAAAGATCAAAGGAGAGTTTGTAAGAATCACGAGGTACGGGATTATGTGATGGTAAAGAATTTCGTTAGCCAACCGAATGTCTGTAAAAAAATATTACCGAAATTTAAGGGGCCTTATGAAATAAGGCAAGTTCTACCAAATGACCGGTATGTGATAGGTGATGTTGAAGGTTTCCAAATCAGTCAAATCCCCTATAATGGGATATGGGAGGTTGCTAACCTTAAACCATATATAAATGAAAACGTGAAGGTTGAGGTCAATCGGGACGATTGCATATCAGGAAGGCCGAATTGTAAGCGGAAAAAAAAGAATTCACACTAAAGACCAATATTATGTACCACAGGCTGCCAGTTAAGCCATACATTGTTATATTTAAGCGTATTAGTATTTATCATAATCTCTTTTAATATGTGTATTCGCTGTGTGTTGTATTCAGCGTATTTTAAAATTGTAACAGTCAGTCTAAATTGTGAACTCGAGGAGTGAAGACGTATAAATAAAATACTAAAAGCCGGTTCTTAAAGGTATGTTGTTTTATACTAAGTACATCCAGCCCCAAAAAATGAAGTTAAAGTCCAATGGCAACGTTGAAAAGGTGAAACAGATGGTATTCCATGCCATGTTTGGATCAAACATTGAGGATCTTGGGATATTGGGTGCAATAACAAACAGTACATCATGGTATAACAGAAGGCAAATGGAAGATGCTTTCATTCAAAGGGAAACAGCAGCCGTGAAAGAGTTCCACCCAATTGCTTTTAATTATATCTCAAAACTGCTTCGAGCAAACCCAACAAAAATAATGGGCACAGCACAACCTATGCTGGTATCAGGATTAGTCTTTGCAGGAAAACGGACTCGACACTTTTCAGGCGCTTTTTTGGAGTACTTGAGATCAGGGAGGAACGCAGTTAATTATTCTAGTGATACGAACGGTTTAACTTATGCTATTCGTGAAATGAGATCAGAAGTTGAGAGAACACTCAGCACTGAAAGAATGAAGGAAGCTGGTACTACTTCATGGCTCCAAATACAAAGGGGAGAAAATTCTGTCAACATCGTTGAAGTTGAAACAAGGTTTGCTGAGTCCGGAACATTTTTCTACGTATAATCATTGTTGTTTTTGTTTCCTAAAGGCATAAACCTTACTTGTTATTCTTTTTTCATTCTTTTGTTCATTCATATATTTTTTGTAATAATAAAAAAAAAAATATAATTCGGTCACAGGCTCCAATTTCAATATTAAAGACCAAGTCGAGATTAGCATGCTATCCACTGGTTAACAGTGGAGCATTATAAAATAATAAAGCCATTGCTAGTAGACACAACAACGGAGTCCTTTAAATTTACTCCGTTAGTAGGCAAGTGACAGTCGGTTGTCTTTAAGGACATAGATTCATAGACAATCCCACTGTATTTATAATTCGGTCATTAATGTATTCATTCATGAATATCAGCCAAATTGGATTGAGCAATGTGCATATCCCACTTTTACATGGTGTGACGTATCCCCCAGAAAGAAGATCAGCTTTACTGAAAGGCTTGGGGCCTCTGACACTAGCTATTTTCTTAGTCCAAGAAACAGTTTACCGTGATAAACTTAAAGCCGCTTTACTAGACTCAATAAGCATGTTACCAATGGCACCTCAAGTTGTAGAGTGTTTAGCCAATGCAACAAGATTGGAAGCAGTCTCGGGATTACTGAAAGAACTTGGAGATCTACTATTGGTGTCATCGCACAGGTCCGCAAGGAGGATAAACTTCCCCCTTGAAACATTAATGCTTACCCTTTCAACAGAGATGAGCAGATACGACGAACTGAACTTCAATGGAATAAATGGTATGTTGTTTTATACTAAGTACATCCAGCCCCAAAAAATGAAGTTAAAGTCCAATGGCAACGTTGAAAAGGTGAAACAGATGGTATTCCATGCCATGTTTGGATCAAACATTGAGGATCTTGGGATATTGGGTGCAATAACAAACAGTACATCATGGTATAACAGAAGGCAAATGGAAGATGCTTTCATTCAAAGGGAAACAGCAGCCGTGAAAGAGTTCCACCCAATTGCTTTTAATTATATCTCAAAACTGCTTCGAGCAAACCCAACAAAAATAATGGGCACAGCACAACCTATGCTGGTATCAGGATTAGTCTTTGCAGGAAAACGGACTCGACACTTTTCAGGCGCTTTTTTGGAGTACTTGAGATCAGGGAGGAACGCAGTTAATTATTCTAGTGATACGAACGGTCTAACTTATGCTATTCGTGAAATGAGATCAGAAGTTGAGAGAACACTCAGCACTGAAAGAATGAAGGAAGCTGGTACTACTTCATGGCTCCAAATACAAAGGGGAGAAAATTCTGTCAACATCGTTGAAGTTGAAACAAGGTTTGCTGAGTCCGGAACATTTTTCTACGTATAATCATTGTTGTTTTTGTTTCCTAAAGGCATAAACCTTACTTGTTATTCTTTTTTCATTCTTTTGTTCATTCATATATTTTTTGTAATAATAAAAAAAAAAATATAATTCGGTCACAGGCTCCAATTTCAATATTAAAGACCAAGTCGAGATTAGCATGCTATCCACTGGTTAACAGTGGAGCATTATAAAATAATAAAGCCATTGCTAGTAGACACAACAACGGAGTCCTTTAAATTTACTCCGTTAGTAGGCAAGTGACAGTCGGTTGTCTTTAAGGACATAGATACATCGACAATTTCACTGTCTGTATAATTCGGAGTTCTTTACATTTACCTCGAAAGTAAAAATAATTAAGCAATTGCTTGCAGACACAACAACGGAGTTCTTTACATATACTTCATTAATAGGCTAGTGACAGACGGTTCCTAGACAATCCCACTGTATTTATAAGTCCGTCATAGGCTCCAATTTCAATATTAAAGACAAAGTCAAGATTAGCATGCTATCCACTGCTTAACAGTGGAGCATTATAAAATAATAAAGCCATTGCTAGTAGACACAACAACGGAGTCCTTTAAACTTACTCCGTTAGTAGGCAAGTGATAGACGGTTGTCTTTAAGGACATAGATTCATAGACAATCCCACTGTATTTATAATTCGGTCATTAATGTATTCATTCATGAATATCAGCCAAATTGGATTGAGCAATGTGCATATCCCACTTTTACATGGTGTGACGTATCCCCCAGAAAGAAGATCAGCTTTACTGAAAGGCTTGGGGCCTCTGACACTAGCTATTTTCTTAGTCCAAGAAACAGTTTACCGTGATAAACTTAAAGCCGCTTTACTAGACTCAATAAGCATGTTACCAATGGCACCTCAAGTTGTAGAGTGTTTAGCCAATGCAACAAGATTGGAAGCAGTCTCGGGATTACTGAAAGAACTTGGAGATCTACTATTGGAGTCATCGCACAGGTCCGCAAGGAGGATAAACTTCCCCCTTGAAACATTAATGCTTACCCTTTCAACAGAGATGAGCAGATACGACGAACTGAACTTCAATGGAATAAATGGTATGTTGTTTTATACTAAGTACATCCAGCCCCAAAAAATGAAGTTAAAGTCCAATGGCAACGTTGAAAAGGTGAAACAGATGGTATTCCATGCCATGTTTGGATCAAACATTGAGGATCTTGGGATATTGGGTGCAATAACAAACAGTACATCATGGTATAACAGAAGGCAAATGGAAGATGCTTTCATTCAAAGGGAAACAGCAGCCGTGAAAGAGTTCCACCCAATTGCTTTTAATTATATCTCAAAACTGCTTCGAGCAAACCCAACAAAAATAATGGGCACAGCACAACCTATGCTGGTATCAGGATTAGTCTTTGCAGGAAAACGGACTCGACACTTTTCAGGCGCTTTTTTGGAGTACTTGAGATCAGGGAGGAACGCAGTTAATTATTCTAGTGATACGAACGGTTTAACTTATGCTATTCGTGAAATGAGATCAGAAGTTGAGAGAACACTCAGCACTGAAAGAATGAAGGAAGCTGGTACTACTTCATGGCTCCAAATACAAAGGGGAGAAAATTCTGTCAACATCGTTGAAGTTGAAACAAGGTTTGCTGAGTCCGGAACATTTTTCTACGTATAATCATTGTTGTTTTTGTTTCCTAAAGGCATAAACCTTACTTGTTATTCTTTTTTCATTCTTTTGTTCATTCATATATTTTTTGTAATAATAAAAAAAAAAATATAATTCGGTCACAGGCTCCAATTTCAATATTAAAGACCAAGTCGAGATTAGCATGCTATCCACTGGTTAACAGTGGAGCATTATAAAATAATAAAGCCATTGCTAGTAGACACAACAACGGAGTCCTTTAAATTTACTCCGTTAGTAGGCAAGTGACAGTCGGTTGTCTTTAAGGACATAGATACATCGACAATTTCACTGTCTGTATAATTCGGAGTTCTTTACATTTACCTCGAAAGTAAAAATAATTAAGCAATTGCTTGCAGACACAACAACGGAGTTCTTTACATATACTTCATTAATAGGCTAGTGACAGACGGTTCCTAGACAATCCCACTGTATTTATAAGTCCGTCATAGGCTCCAATTTCAATATTAAAGACAAAGTCAAGATTAGCATGCTATCCACTGCTTAACAGTGGAGCATTATAAAATAATAAAGCCATTGCTAGTAGACACAACAACGGAGTCCTTTAAACTTACTCCGTTAGTAGGCAAGTGATAGACGGTTGTCTTTAAGGACATAGATTCATAGACAATCCCACTGTATTTATAATTCGGTCATTAATGTATTCATTCATGAATATCAGCCAAATTGGATTGAGCAATGTGCATATCCCACTTTTACATGGTGTGACGTATCCCCCAGAAAGAAGATCAGCTTTACTGAAAGGCTTGGGGCCTCTGACACTAGCTATTTTCTTAGTCCAAGAAACAGTTTACCGTGATAAACTTAAAGCCGCTTTACTAGACTCAATAAGCATGTTACCAATGGCACCTCAAGTTGTAGAGTGTTTAGCCAATGCAACAAGATTGGAAGCAGTCTCGGGATTACTGAAAGAACTTGGAGATCTACTATTGGTGTCATCGCACAGGTCCGCAAGGAGGATAAACTTCCCCCTTGAAACATTAATGCTTACCCTTTCAACAGAGATGAGCAGATACGACGAACTGAACTTCAATGGAATAAATGGTATGTTGTTTTATACTAAGTACATCCAGCCCCAAAAAATGAAGTTAAAGTCCAATGGCAACGTTGAAAAGGTGAAACAGATGGTATTCCATGCCATGTTTGGATCAAACATTGAGGATCTTGGGATATTGGGTGCAATAACAAACAGTACATCATGGTATAACAGAAGGCAAATGGAAGATGCTTTCATTCAAAGGGAAACAGCAGCCGTGAAAGAGTTCCACCCAATTGCTTTTAATTATATCTCAAAACTGCTTCGAGCAAACCCAACAAAAATAATGGGCACAGCACAACCTATGCTGGTATCAGGATTAGTCTTTGCAGGAAAACGGACTCGACACTTTTCAGGCGCTTTTTTGGAGTACTTGAGATCAGGGAGGAACGCAGTTAATTATTCTAGTGATACGAACGGTCTAACTTATGCTATTCGTGAAATGAGATCAGAAGTTGAGAGAACACTCAGCACTGAAAGAATGAAGGAAGCTGGTACTACTTCATGGCTCCAAATACAAAGGGGAGAAAATTCTGTCAACATCGTTGAAGTTGAAACAAGGTTTGCTGAGTCCGGAACATTTTTCTACGTATAATCATTGTTGTTTTTGTTTCCTAAAGGCATAAACCTTACTTGTTATTCTTTTTTCATTCTTTTGTTCATTCATATATTTTTTGTAATAATAAAAAAAAAAAAATAATTCGGTCACAGGCTCCAATTTCAATATTAAAGACCAAGTCGAGATTAGCATGCTATCCACTGGTTAACAGTGGAGCATTATAAAATAATAAAGCCATTGCTAGTAGACACAACAACGGAGTCCTTTAAATTTACTCCGTTAGTAGGCAAGTGACAGTCGGTTGTCTTTAAGGACATAGATACATCGACAATTTCACTGTCTGTATAATTCGGAGTTCTTTACATTTACCTCGAAAGTAAAAATAATTAAGCAATTGCTTGCAGACACAACAACGGAGTTCTTTACATATACTTCATTAATAGGCTAGTGACAGACGGTTCCTAGACAATCCCACTGTATTTATAAGTCCGTCATAGGCTCCAATTTCAATATTAAAGACAAAGTCAAGATTAGCATGCTATCCACTGCTTAACAGTGGAGCATTATAAAATAATAAAGCCATTGCTAGTAGACACAACAACGGAGTCCTTTAAACTTACTCCGTTAGTAGGCAAGTGACAGACGGTTGTCTTTAAGGACATAGATTCATAGACAATCCCACTGTATTTATAATTCGGTCATTAATGTATTCATTCATGAATATCAGCCAAATTGGATTGAGCAATGTGCATATCCCACTTTTACATGGTGTGACGTATCCCCCAGAAAGAAGATCAGCTTTACTGAAAGGCTTGGGGCCTCTGACACTAGCTATTTTCTTAGTCCAAGAAACAGTTTACCGTGATAAACTTAAAGCCGCTTTACTAGACTCACGATTACGATTACGTCTTAGAGCATCGAAGTGGGGAAAAAATGCAACATGTAGACGCTTTAAGCCGCATCCCCACTATATTGGTGCTTGAAGATAATACGTTTGAGCAAACTTTATCGATCTGTCAAAATAAAGATAATGCAATACAAAAGATAAGAGAACGCTTACAAAGTCAGGAAGATAGCAAGTATGAGTTAAGAAATTGGTTGGTGTATAGAAAAATGGGAAAGAGTATTTTGTTTGTGGTACCAAGTTGTTTGGAACGAAATGTTCTGCAAAAATATCATGATGAATTAGGTCATGTGGGAGCTGAAAAAGTCATAGATAATATTTCAAAATCTTATTGGTTCCCAGAAATTAATAAGAAAGTTAGGGACCACATAAGTAATTGCCTTAAATGCATAGTATTTTCTACGAAAATGGGTAAGCAGGAGGGTTTGTTACATAGTATACCCAAGGGCGATGTGCCGTTTGATACAGTGCATATTGACCATTTTGGTCCGGTGACACTTAAGACATGTAAGAAAAAATATGTCTTCTTGGTGGTAGACGCGTTTTCAAAGTTCACAAAGCTGTATGCTGTACGCTCTACGGGTACAAACGAAGTGATCGCGTGTCTCAAGTCTTACTTTAATGCGTATAGTAGACCTAAGGTGATGGTGTCTGATCGCGGGAGCGCGTTTACATCAGAATCATTTGAGGAATTTCTGAAAGAAAATAGCATTCGTCACGTAAAAATTGCTACTGCATCGTCCCAAGCTAATGGGCAAGTAGAACGCCTAAATAGAAGTTTAGCACCAATGCTCGCGAAGATAACGAATGGTGGGTTAGAATTTTCATTAGACAAGGCCTTGCCAAGGATTGAATTTGTCATGAATAACACTGTCCATAAAGGGATAGGGACCCATCCGAGCCAACTGCTTTTTGGTGTGAGTCAAAGAGGGGAATTTACGGATCCATTGAAAGAAAGATTAAATGAATTGGATAATAATGAAAAAGATAGGAATCTAGATGAAATACGAAAGAGAGCTGCTGAAAAGATAGTAAAAATGCAAGAATATAATAAACAAAAGAAAGATCAAAGGAGAGTTTGTAAGAATCACGAGGTACGGGATTATGTGATGGTAAAGAATTTCGTTAGCCAACCGAATGTCTGTAAAAAAATATTACCGAAATTTAAGGGGCCTTATGAAATAAGGCAAGTTCTACCAAATGACCGGTATGTGATAGGTGATGTTGAAGGTTTCCAAATCAGTCAAATCCCCTATAATGGGATATGGGAGGTTGCTAACCTTAAACCATATATAAACGAAAACGTGAAGGTTGAGGTCAATCGGGACGATTGCATATCAGAAAGGCCGAATTGTAAGCGGAAAAAAAAGAATTCACACTAAAGACCAATATTATGTACCACAGGCTGCCAGTTAAGCCATACATTGTTATATTTAAGCGTATTAGTATTTATCATAATCTCTTTTAATATGTGTATTCGCTGTGTGTTGTATTCAGCGTATTTTAAAATTGTAACAGTCAGTCTAAATTGTGAACTCGAGGAGTGAAGACGTATAAATAAAATACTAAAAGCCGGTTCTTAAAGGTATGTTGTTTTATACTAAGTACATCCAGCCCCAAAAAATGAAGTTAAAGTCCAATGGCAACGTTGAAAAGGTGAAACAGATGGTATTCCATGCCATGTTTGGATCAAACATTGAGGATCTTGGGATATTGGGTGCAATAACAAACAGTACATCATGGTATAACAGAAGGCAAATGGAAGATGCTTTCATTCAAAGGGAAACAGCAGCCGTGAAAGAGTTCCACCCAATTGCTTTTAATTATATCTCAAAACTGCTTCGAGCAAACCCAACAAAAATAATGGGCACAGCACAACCTATGCTGGTATCAGGATTAGTCTTTGCAGGAAAACGGACTCGACACTTTTCAGGCGCTTTTTTGGAGTACTTGAGATCAGGGAGGAACGCAGTTAATTATTCTAGTGATACGAACGGTTTAACTTATGCTATTCGTGAAATGAGATCAGAAGTTGAGAGAACACTCAGCACTGAAAGAATGAAGGAAGCTGGTACTACTTCATGGCTCCAAATACAAAGGGGAGAAAATTCTGTCAACATCGTTGAAGTTGAAACAAGGTTTGCTGAGTCCGGAACATTTTTCTACGTATAATCATTGTTGTTTTTGTTTCCTAAAGGCATAAACCTTACTTGTTATTCTTTTTTCATTCTTTTGTTCATTCATATATTTTTTTGTAATAATAAAAAAAAAAATATAATTCGGTCACAGGCTCCAATTTCAATATTAAAGACCAAGTCGAGATTAGCATGCTATCCACTGGTTAACAGTGGAGCATTATAAAATAATAAAGCCATTGCTAGTAGACACAACAACGGAGTCCTTTAAATTTACTCCGTTAGTAGGCAAGTGACAGTCGGTTGTCTTTAAGGACATAGATACATCGACAATTTCACTGTCTGTATAATTCAGAGTTCTTTACATTTACCTCGAAAGTAAAAATAATTAAGCAATTGCTTGTAGACACAACAACGGAGTTCTTTACATATACTTCATTAATAGGCTAGTGACAGACGGTTCCTAGACAATCCCACTGTATTTATAATTCGGTCCAGGCTCCAATTTCAATATTAAAGACCAAGTCAAGATTAGCATGCTATCCACTGGTTAACAGTGGAGCATTATAAAATAATAAAGCAATTGCTAGTAGACACAACAACGGAGTTCTTTACATTTACTCTATTAGTAGGCAAGTGATAGACGGTTTGTCTTGAAACAAAGTATTCGACACCATAAAATTGTCGACACCATAAAATTGTCGACACCAACAAATTGTCGATGCCCAATCATTAACTGTAAGCAGCATCTTTGTATACTCAAATAAACAAAGTCTTTTAAGATAAGACTTGTCTTATAGTTGCTTGAAATCGAACACTCCTTAAGTGTTGCAGATTATTAACTAATTATTATTATTAATTATTTCAAACTTGATAAAATGTATCTCGTATCTAAACTACATACATATATGATACATACATATATGTATGTAGACATGTATCAGTTTGAGCTTGATGCATTATTGTATTTTATAATTAAGTTAGTCTTAAGTAGAACTTACAGTAAAGCGGTCGTAATCATATCACTGGTCAATTCTTTTAATTTTTCATTTAAACTACGCATTACAAATTTGGTGGCAGCGGTGGGATACCATATTTTTATATAAAATTGTTCGGAGTGCGTCGACGTCGTGTGATAAATGTGAATCCTAGACATGAAGATACCATTTATAATCATATAGGCATAAAAGTTGTGACTGATTAAAACAGAACTTTTCTTTTTTATATAAAAAACAAAAAAAAATCTAGTTCTTTTCGAGGCTTTACTCTAAATTTCTTTGAGAACGTCATACACGTCGTTAAGAAAAAGGACATAGAACATTATAATTAGTCGAGATACAACCTTGAAATCTTAAGGTGTGTCAAAAATTCGACAAAGTGAAATAAAAAAGAGAAAAAAAAATAATGAAAAACAATTGGACCGAGCTTAAAGAAACGCAGAACTATTGACAGCAGGAAGGGCATAACAACAACAACGATAAATCGCAGAACTATTGACTGCAGGACAACAGGACAACAAGGGAAAAAGGCGTGAAGCAGAGGAAAACATCACCGGATAAAATGAAAATTTTTATGTAAGTTTTTTGAATATATGTATTATAAAATGTCAGAGCAGGTAGAAACAAAAAACAATGAAACAATGAAACAAAGAAAGAATTACCGAATGAAAAGATTGAGAATAGGATAGAGACAGATCTTGAAAATTTATAAAGTTTTTACTATCGAACATTGAACAAAGTTACTGGCAAAGATAATTATCCGATAACTATAATTAGTAATCAAAACGATAGATTAGTAAATAAAACGAAATTTTCGAAATTGGATTTAAAAAAATGGATTTTTTCACGTATTTGTAGGGAGTATCACATTTTGCTACGAAGTGACAACGCCTCATCATCCGATCGTCTACACAATAATACGGTTTCTCATCAGGCGACAAGCAGCGAAAATACGGTTTGCACATCAGGCGACAACAAAAGCTCTTCATCAAACGAGATAATGTAGTTATCCTTTTTGACAAAAGTCAAAGTTTAAAGTCAGTCATTGCGCGTCTCTCTACCCGTCATGTTAAGCCAACAAAAATTACTTTGTATCTAATAATAACATAAATACAAATAAAATTGTAATTTATCACGTAGTTGATTCCGCCTGTTTATTTGCCCAATCACTACATATACAACATACATGCATGAGGACTCTGTTAAGTTTACATCTTTCATAACCCCGTTGGGTCCGTACGAATTTTGAGAATGCCATTTGGTCTAAAAATAAACGCTCCGTCGGTTTTTCAGAGGCATATTAATAAAATTTTCTCGCACATGATTGGAAGTCATGAGGTAATAGTTTACTTCAATAACATAATGATTGCTACAAACGCTTACAAAGAACATTTTAGAATATTTGAAAAAGTTTTTAGGAGAATGGTGATAAATAAACTGCAATTGAGAGTGGTAAGTTTTGCACCGATAATGAATTACTTAGGTTTTACGATAACGGGAGAGGGAATAAAAGCTGATGACAAAGGTATAGATGCAATACAGTACAAACATTAAGAAATTACAAGTTAACATAACATTCCCAAGTTCAGCAATAGATAGTTCACATACTTCATACTTCAATCAGCATACGACACCCAGCAATAGTTATCACACCTTCAAGTGACAATGCACCTCGTCGGCATACGACACCACTTCATCCACATCAACCAAATGCACCTCGTCGGCATATGACACCACTTCATCCACATCAACCGGCTTACGAGACACGACACCAACAATCTGCACATTCCAACACGTACTCCACAGAAGTAAATTAGCTTTAGGAAGTTTTTAGTATGGAAGACAGAATTGTTTTCAGTTTTAAGTTGAGATTGATTGAATAAAGAGGTCTCTCCTCCCGAAATAATTTTTTTTTTAAGAAATAAAAGTCCTTTTTATATAACTTACATAAGACGACGAACAACTGAAACGTACGAACGATATACAGAGGGACACACACACATAGGGACGCAGGGGAAAACACAACAGACAAAGATTACCTGCGTGCATTTTTGACTAACGGACGACTTTGGTCCACGACGAACCGAACTCCACACAGTTCAATGCCAGTGCTCGTCAAAGCCAGTCGCTTGTCGCGTAGTATATTTATAATAATTATTTGTAATATTCGTAATATTAAGAGCCATTAAAATAAACATTGTGAATTTATCGATGACAAGTGTGTTTTATTGTCATAAGGATTTATTGGAAATCCTACACATATATATAAATAATCCATTTTTAACTATACTTATTTAGAGAATAAACCAATCCTAACAAAACGAACAAATGAGGAGTTTTATTTTACTGGCGGTTAATTTCATAGAGTGTGGATTTCTCCAACATTTCGGTGACCATATCAAGTTACAAAGGTACTACGGAATGATAGATATTTAGTTAACGATGTCGAAGGTTTTCAGCAAACGCGTTTATCTTATCAAGGAGTGTGGACGGCCGGTAACATGAAACCTTGGTTAAATAATTGGAAAATGGAAACCTAAATTAAGATCAGGTAATCTATATGGTCAGAATGGTCGAAATTGTAGTAGTTATATTAAGTCTTGCGATACACTGTGTTTCGTATACATATCGTAGTTGTATCATTGAGTTTATACACATAGAGGAACCACCTATGTTAGGTACACACGTCAAAAGGTGTCGCCACGTACATCAAATCGAGATCGAGAATTTTTGTGGAACGCATTGGCACACCAAGAAAACCTGTTTTCAGTAGAAGCAGCATAAAGCATGTGTATATCCATAACAATAGGTATAGTATACACATATCTTGTGCGTGCGGGTAGATCATTGATTTCAAAGTAGGTACGGAAAAAACGTAAGAATCCATTTATGTGTATTCTGGTGTTATGTTATGGGTGTGTATTTTCATTTTTTTTGTCGACAGCGACACCAGTCAATTCCATTTTTCATTATCATTACAATTTTGGTTTTTAGCTTGAGAGGACGTATGCTTTTATTGTATTTTAGAGATGCCGTTTGTGTGTGCCTACGTTGATTGTGCTAACACATATACACCTGGAGGCTTATCTTTTTTCACTTTGCCTAATGACAACAGACGTATGCTTTGGACGAAGCACTCTGGAAACAAACAATTAGAGAACTTAGCGAAATATGGCAAAATGAATGTAAGGTTCTGTGAAAGTCATTTTTATAGTTCCAATTTGGTTGTGTGTGGCACGAAAAAAAAAATTACAACAGATTGTATACCCATTTCTGCCCCTAACATTTGCTCTTGTTCAGAAAGTTATAGGGATATAACTTGTGAAGAACTTATGAAAATAACTTTTAGTCCAGAAACGACGTTAGATTTAAACAAAAAAAAATAATCTGAAACGAAATCACACGTCTTCCACAACCACATCTATAGATTGCCCTTCATATTTAGAAGACGATAATTTCTTATCCTTAGAAGGAAATAGGCCACCACCTGGACCCGAACTAAGAGTTTATTTTAATCGACGGCAGGTCAAACGTTTCTCTGGTATTTCGAAAATAGGACTTGAATCCTCGCCGAAAGAAAGTGGGTCTCAAGGGGAAATCGTGACTTCTTTCTCGAGCGTTCCGCGATTTCTGTTCAGATCCCCAAAGAAAGTTGATAAAGCTAGTGATGCAATTGAAAATAAAATAAATGAAGTATTTAGTAGCAAAAGCGATCCAGTAAGAACATTTATTTTATCTCAATTGGTACATAAACAAAAAACCCAATGGAAAAATGAAGAAAATGATCTATTTTTAAAATTCTTTTACAAATCGCCTGTAATGTATAGTTATTTCATTGATATTGGGTTTACGTTACCTTCAATTTCCACTATTCGAAGATGGCATTCAAATGTTAAGTTTTCACCAGGAGTATCTCAAGGCGTTCTTGATTTGCTAAAAATTAAATGCGCTTCCCTCTCAACTATAGACAGAAAATGTATTTTGTTGTTAGATGAAATGGGCATAAAGCCCGAATTAGAATATAATTCATCGGAAGATGTAATTTATGGCTTCATTGATCACGGCAACTTTGGAAGAAGAAATGTAATCGCTACCCACGCACTTCTTGTAATGTTGAGAGGGTTGAACAGTAATTGAAAGCAAACTATAGGAATTTACATAGGAAACGTTAACGGAGTAGGCCTAAGCAATATTATGAAGGACTGCATAATGAAGGTAACATCCTTAGGTTTTGATGTTAATGCAATAAGCACCGATCAAGGAAGCAATAACAGAAGTGCGTACAGAATTCTGGGAGGTACTATTGATCAGCCATATTTTGTTTTTAATGAGAAGAAGATATTCTTACTCCATGATGTACCACACCTAATTAAAAGCGTAAGAAACAGGCTACTAGCTGCTAACATCCTGACTCTGGATCGAGTATCATGGAAAATACTCGAAAAGTTATTTGATTCTGGCACTGTAAAACTGTTGTACAAGCTAACAAAAGAACATCTCCGACCAAATGCATTTCAGAAGCTGTCTGTAAAATTAGCAACGCAAATCTTCAGTGGTAAGGTAGCAATGGCAATTTTCGCGGCAGCTGCAAATAATTTTTTTACAGAAGCTGAAAAACCTGCGGCTAATAGCACAGCAACATTCATTTTATTTATGAATAAACTTTTTGATAATTTAAACAGCAGCAGTCAATACGCAAAAAACCCGGATAAAAACTCAATTTCTGTGATAAAATCTGATATTTTAGACATCCCACCGACATTATGGTCATTGATGTATTTTCCGGTCCGGATAGCTTGTCGCAAAATATATGTTTGAAAGTACATAGCAAAATCGGATTGTACGTTGGGCGACAAAAGAAGAAGAAGGATCCACTGGAGCGCCAATACAACAACTGTGTCTTCTTGGCTTCCACAAGAAATTGAAGCAGTGTATTGAAACCAACACATATAGATGGTGCATGCAAGTGGGTACCACACAAATTTGTTAGTACAAAAAGTCTAAAATCAAGATATTTTCCTAAATTAATCAGGAAACCGACGCGACGCTACATAAACATAAAGTCGTAAATCTAAAATTTACGGAATGACTACTCAGGTAAACGTAGACCCATTAAGCGGTTGGTACTTTTTTTTTTGTACCAAGCAAAACAGTTGGTAAAATAAATTCGTATTTAGCGCGGATTGCAACCCTTTGGACTTCAGCCACAAACCGGATATCAACCGACTCAAAACGCCGGTTCATGTATTCGGTAGCGATGGTTCATGCATTTGGTAATTTCATACACCACTCATGTTTTTTGCTATACAGTAGCACAATCGAAAATCTGCTCATACCTTGTGGTGAAAGACAGCAAGGCTTCAGAACATGCCGCTCGGAGCGATTGAAGAAGTAATAAGAGCTACCCATATCGCCTAAGAGAAGTAGAAGGGTTAGGAGAAATTTTTAGTTGGCCAGGTACGGAATTCCTGCGAAGGCATAAGTCTCCTCAACATTGCCTTCAAGATCTTATTTGCCTTAATTTGTTATTATGTTAACGCCAGTGTTGTTTTATGCCGGAAAGTCCACTGATCAAATCTTCACAATTCTGCAGATCCAATAAGTCGAAATCGGCACCTCGACTCTGCTGTGACAACATATCGTCAGAAATAAAACGAAGAATTACTTTTGCTGTTACTTCGGGTCTTCGGGATAGGAAAGTAATTTAGTAGTAAAGCCATCTAGCCACTAAGGGAATCATATATAAGACCCATGGACCGTAAAGTCCAACTCTATAAGCGACATTCTGATATCCATAATGCATACAAACTGCGTACGCCAATCTTAAACCTAACCATTGAATTTATCACATAACTATATATGTATAATTAATTACATAGCTGTATTGTTCTATCTTAAATAAATTTGGCAAATATATAACGCTATATTAAGTCCACTAACCTTACAACTTAATAAAAAAAAAGGACCGATTGTGTCCGTTTAATGCTTCTGTGGAAATTTTCGCCTCTCTACTAGTTTGACATCCTTCACACAGAGATCATGTTTTGAACGCGCTGCAAACTTGATGACTGATTGCGTAGATACTTGTGGCACATGTCGCAGGTCCAACCAGACCAACTTTTCACACTTGCTAAGATGATCCAGTGACAGTTCGGTGACCAATCGACATCCGCTTAGATTCAATTCGACCAAAGTATTAATGGCACTGGGGCATGTGCCAATTTGTGCTACACCTGCATCGGTGACCCGCTGACACGACGATAAATCCAAGTGAATCAACGATGGCAGACCTTGTGTTATGTAGCGCAGTGCTACATCCGATATATCAGTGCCCGCGATTTTGAGCGTCTTTAAGTTTCGCAGGCGTGATTTTGAGTCGGTTAGGCCCGGTCGCGAGTCTTTTGGTGGCGATAGAATATCACGAATCGCCGAATCGTTTAATCCACGCACAAAGCTCAAGTCGAGAATTTGCAACGGCGGACAAAGGCATGTGTGCAGGGCCAAAACAGCTTGGATGGGACAATTCTGTAAACTGAGGTTCTTGAGGGCTGGCATGCGCGCAATTATCCAAGCCAACTGGCGTTTGGCAATTTGCGTCCAATCGAGTATCAGATGTTCCGGTTGGCGACGTACAATAGCCGTTAGCAATGAAGCGGATAGTTTGTGCTCGGCGCAGTTCATGCACTTCCACAGGTCTGGGTCGACGGAAGCATTTGACCAAATTTTGCACACAGAGCTGCAGGTGACCAGCGATTCTGGTGGTAGGTAGCGAAACACAATCTTCAATAGTGTCGCGTCCAAGGCCAAGCTAGAGGGTGTTTGCGGTGTAAGTGGTTGGAGTGGTGCAGGTCGGACAACATATTGCGGTTTCTTGAGCACCCGTGTCGATGAATTTAGCATTTGCTGAGCCAACTGCGATCGGATTGAGTTCTTTTTGCGTTGCTGTGACAATGCGGTAGATGTCGCTGTAGTAGGTGTCAATGCGTTCTCATAGGGTTCATGATGGTGGTGATTGTGATCGTGTGTTGAACTGCTTACACTGGTTTCATCGCTTTTTCGCCGCTTCATTGAATGGCAATTACTCCAGTCCGAATTGTGTGGGTCATTTTCGTTCTTAATTGCACTGCTCGTTGAGGAGCAACCACTACCTTCACCACCAATTGTAGCGGCGCGTTTGAGGTCCCTTTTGTGATTACTGCTAGTTTCCATTTCTGATTCGCTGGAGAATACGAAATCGTGATGTGCGTTGTTATTGTTGTTGTTATTTGCGCTTGGAATTGTTCCCCCATTAGTTTCATGGAAGTGTCTACCATCGGCTGTTGAATTGGCATCACTGCTGACCGACATTCGGCGTACTTCTGATGATTTTTGACGTGCACGAAAGTGTCGTGGCTGCAATGAAAAATTACTTAATGAAATTCGCATTTGGGGAAAATATTCACAAACTCACCTTATAGTCCGTGTTTTTGCCTGACTTGCAACACGTCGGGCATTCCCAGCTGTTGGGCAGATCCTCGTTTCTTACACCTTTAACATCTTCTGTCTGCCCGTTTGACGCCGCACAATCTGGATGCGCTATCTCATAACACACAGAGCATTCCATTAATGCGGATGGTCCCTCCAGCGCAGCCTGCAGTTTTGCTTGCGGGGAAACTGGCGTTTGCCTCCAGCCATCCAAATGGCAGTAAATACATTGCGCAGTCACTGGTAGCATTGGCGAAAGGCATTGCCGCATCATGCATGTCTGCTTTGCACGACCCGGACCACCAAACTTTACCATGTCCAGGCAGAAGCTGCACTCACCGCAATCGGAGCGTTGACATGCCGCACACACTTTGCAGCGAGTGCGCCGTCGACGCGGCTGACCTGTGCTACTTTGGTGTGACTTTAAATCCACGTTAGCAATTTGACTGGATAACGATGCATTGACTATGACACCGGTGCTGTTGTTCGTGCCGCTAGTTGTTGCACTCGTCGTTGTGTATGGCAGATCAGATGTGATGTTGAGGTTGGAACTAATGATGGTGTTGCTGTTGTTACTATTACTAGCCGCAGCTGCTGCGGCTGCAGCCGCTACTGCAGCGATTATCATCTTTTTAGGTGGTTTTGTCTTAGAAATAGATGGCGATATGAAATTCATGTCCTCAGGGGTGGGCGTACTGCCACTGGCAGTGCTACTTCCGCAGCTAGATATGGCCAAATTTTCGATGTGACCATTGGAAAATGGATCTTCTTTAACAGACACCTCATTTGGTTTTTCATCGTCGACGGTCGTCATGGAACAAGACGATTCTGCAGCCATCTGATCTAGGTTGTCTTGCAACAGACCCTCGTTCTTGCGAGCAATCTCCTGCTTTATCTGTTCCTTGACACTCATTCGATCGTATACTTGAAACGGCGGATGCATATCACCTGGCGGTTTCAGCACTGACTCTCCACTTATTGCCATCTCTGGCTTATCTTTACAGTGACGTTCAACTAGTGTGCGTACGTCTTTGATAAGTGCTACCGGATCTTGCACCAGCTCCGGTACATTCTTCTTCTGTGGTGGTAAATCGTACAAATACATAACAATCTCCTTGAGACCAAATAGCTCGTAGTGCGTAAGATGAATATGCGGCTTATTTGCAATTTCTTCTTCCGCAATGGACGGCTCTCCCTCTAGATGTGACCGGCCGAGCAGTGTAAAAACATAGCGCGCCAACACATACCATAACATCTCTGTAAAGAAGGGATATCGAAACTTTTGCGGCACCTTTGTTGTATCCTCGACCTGTGCAGTCTTCAACTGCTTGACAATGCCAAAGGAATGTAGAAAATTTCCACCAAACACAAGCGAATCTGTCGGCGTATAAACCGCATGGATCCAGCCAGTTGGGATGAAAAAAGTATTGCCGGCAGTGAGATAAACTCGCGCACATTTCTCCACCGTATCACCAAAGAAAACATCTGACTGCTTGCCAGACAGCACCCACTTCTCGTACAACTGAAGATTCTTTTCTGTCGGTGGTATTAACCAGAATACCTTGCTACCCTTTAAAATGTGATACCACACCGAGGTACCGCCAAAATCTATGTGAAAGTCTGTATAGCAGTTCTTCACAGACATTAGACAGTATTTCTGTACCTTTGGGTACATCATTTCTCCAAGAACATTTGTTCCCTCTTTCTGTGCGTCCTTTAGCTGTTTGGGCCACACAACATCGACCCAGTCGATTTGGCGTACAATGTCGGGACTCTGGATGAATCCATCTAAACGTGTGTGCGAAAACTCTAAAGAGATCACATTAAGCAGGCGATTCTTTTCCGTACTTTCGTAGTAGTGTTCCCATTCCTTCATGGTCATTGTTAGATTCTTTTGTGTATTTACATCCATTACATCGAGCATGCGACGGGAACCGACACATAATCGAACATCGTTAACCTCGAATTCAACAGGCGATGGCATGCAGATTCCCAGACCAGACTTGTCCCGAAACAGCAATGGAATATTAAACCCATATTGTTGGAGGAAACTAAAAAAAATGATTGGTTGTTAACTTCTATCGACACGAATGCAACAAGTCAACCACGCATGGACCAAAAACACTTACGCAACAGTCAGATCTGCACCTCTCATCTCCCTCACCATACCAGTTTGGGCAAACTTTGGAGACTCCAGCTTTTCAGCCACGCTGAATCCTCGAATGCCCTCTGTGTCATCTTCACCCACTCCCCATTCTTCCGAGTAGAGTTTTCTCTGTTTTCTTTCGCGCTGTAAATAAAAAGGTAAACAGAAAGGGTATAAATATGGGTATACACGTGAATATTATCGAGGAAAACTTTGACGGAAGTGGAAATGAGGATGAGATTTGATAGTCAGTCGGACACAAGTTTTTTTTTTCTTTATATGGGTGTACGTTAATATTCGTAACTATGTGCAATTAATTCTGTAAAATCAATTTCATTAAGTTTGTTGAGGATGCTTAACATAGAAGTGAGAAAACTTTTAAGGTTAAAATATTAAAGTGGCAGGGAGGGTATCCTTAATATGGAAGATGAATCTCCTGGGTAAACCATAAATTCTCAGATCCCGGAACTACAAATTCAATGCATCGTTAGCTATGTAGAAGCATAAAATGCCAATATCATTTTTGGAAAGTTGGGCAATAACTATTTTCATTAAATTCATTGCCAAATCTTTATCTATTGATAACTGACGACTGGACAAACTTACAAAGACAGTCCGTCAATTATGAACTGGGCCACTTCTACGAACATAATGTTCTTTGCAGTTTTTGTTAACGCAAATCAAGTGTATATTTGAAATACGGAAACGTTTGCCGCCTTCATACACTTTTCCAGATAACCGTGCCTAAACATTTTCGATTATGTTTAAGTCCGGTGAATAAAGCGGATAATGCAAACGTGAAAGTGTGGATGGGGGCGTTGTCCTTGACCGTTTCAGCAAACATTTGTAGGGTTTTCGGTTCATTGCTGTGGACAAACGCTATAACACGATTGTGGCTTAGTAGGCAATAGCTGCCTACACAGTACACACCAATACACCTAATGTACGGCTGTGATGTCTTGCAAAAATAAGCTTCTTCTTGATTATGGAAACAAAAGTTGTTATTATTGTAACCTTAAAGGTTAAACTTTTTTTTATCCGAAAAGACGAAGCGCAATGCTACAAGCGAAGTTTTTTCCTGTGAAATTCATTCGATGCAACAATTTTTTTCAGCCAAATGCAGAGTAACATTCTAATTTGTGGTTCCAACTGGATGTTGCGACAGCGCACATTACTGACATTAAGTGGCGCTACAGTCCGAATGAAACTGGGCCTCGTTAAACATGCCTCTTCAATTAGCACGTGAGGATGACGTGGTAATAACGGGTGATTTTTTAAGAGTTTTTTTTTCAGGTTGTCAGCAAGCACTGGTAAGTAATGGCTCCAACGACATCTGCCAAAGTAAACAGTTTTCAGTATACTCTGCCATTCAATCATGGAAAGACTTACAAACGAATAACGATTGCAAATTATTGAAATGTATTATCAAAATTTGTGCTCTGTGAAAAATGTGCACGGTTTGTTATGACCATAATATGTTCGTCATAATCGACCTGGTGAATCAACAATTCGTGCTGTTATCACCAATTTTCGCACTCGCATGCGTACATTGCGTACCATAGAGAAAATTGCAGTCGTAGCGACAAATGTTAATACAGATCGTGAAATGTCAATTCGTAGCCGTTCTCAACAATTCGTCGCTGCAATAAGTCCAAAAATTCGAAATTTGAGATTTTTACGTCATAAGGAAGACAGTTGCATTTTGCACGATCCAGTGCATCTACATACATGCGTTGGTTCGTTTACAGTTTTATTAGTACAAAATAATTTTATGTCCAAAGTCATTATTTTCATGTTGCAAAACTAGCCTATATCTACTATTGAGACTTAGGATTTTTATACTGTACAAACATTTTAGCCATCTAACGGACATAGATTAGATTAGTTTTGCATTTATAAAAAAATAGTGTTTTTTACGCCAAGGATTTTTAATAAAAGGTGTCGGAGCTATAACTTTTATAAGGTTACTCAACCACATGGAAAATTTTACGTTTCGATTTGGGTTTGAAAGACTATAAAATTCAACTTGTGCAAGAATTGAAGCCGAATGACCTACCATAACGTCTAATTTTTTGGGGAATGAACAAGCTCCATGAAAATCCGTCGTTTTATTGAAAAATTGTGTCCAACAATGAGCAATGTCGCAGTTGGAGTGATGAACAGCCACATGCCATACAAGAATTACCGGTTCATCGGTACATTTTTGTTCAAAGATGACCGTGGAAGAAACGTTGCCGTCAACGGCAAAGGATAACGAGCCATGATACGCGACTTTTTGACTTTGTTTTGTCCCAGTTAGCTGACTTGAACTTGGTTGACATGTGGTTTCATCAAGACGGTGCCACATGCCGCACAGCTCGTGAAACAATGGAAATGTTGAAGGATGAATTTGGTGAGCAGCTTATCTCTCGAAATGCCTTGTGAGTTTTCAAGATCATGGTATTTAACGCCTCTTGATTATTTCTTGTAGGGGTAATGTAAAGTCGTTAGTCTATGTGGAAAAGCTGAACACGATTGAAGTCGTCTTTAAAACGTAAATGGCAAAGGCCTATTTATTGATAACAATGAATTTTGAACATTCAATGCAAATTTGAGTGTTTTATTCGATTTTACAGAAAAAAAAATACGCTTAAAAAATAACTCGTTACTAGTGTCATAAGCGTGGTAAGAAAAATGAATGGGGCTCTAGACAAGGTAAGCACCTGGGCTGCAAGTTGTGGCCCCGGTGTAAACCCGAGCAAAACGGAACTATACACCACCAAAACCTACAGTCTGCTGTGCGGATTGTCTAATACCCTACCCCACACCATCCTTATCCGAAAAATTTGGGCTTTATGGCAATCAAATATTGAAAATGGCATTTTCACAAGATTATTGTTCTTACAACATCTTGTATGGTTCGTCAAAAAAACAAGGTTTTTCTCTTGTATATGGTATTGCGTAGGGCATACAAATGGTTTTTTGTAGTAAAACGCCTCTAAAAAGTTGGTGTGGGTTAAAATGATATATAAACGAAATGTTGATATTATCAAAGCCAATGATTTTGCATAAAAAAACATAAACAAAAGGCGTGGCTAAAAAAGTCAAAATATAGGTATTAGAATTTTCTGAATATTTTATTAACCAACTTTTTACAAATTCCTTACCGTTTTGAAAAAAAAAAACGCTTTTCTTAAAAGTGGGCGTTTTCAGTGGGCGGATTTCAATTTTTTTTTTAAACTTCTTCTGCTTAGTCGGATAGAGAGTCTATATACCAAAGTTTAAAACTCTAGCTAAAAATGTGAGGTCCAAAAATCGGTGACACACAGACGGGCGGACAGAAAGACATGGCTAGATCGACTCAGCTACCGATTCGGTGTCGATCCATATACTTTCGAGGTTTATCTATCGAAATTATTTCGCTATGTTATAAATTTAGTGTCAAAGTTAATATACCCCTATGGGATAGGGTATAAAACAAATTGTTTAGTAAACATCTAATCGCATCACGATTTGATGCATCCTCCTCCATTTACTATGTTTTCGCTTCGAGCTTACGTCAATATGTACTTTCAAAACTAAAAAAAAAAACAATAAACAAAATTTCTTCTCATTAGTAATATTTTTTTTAGGCCGATCTGCTATAGTCAGATATATATAGTAAAACTCATATCCTTTTTTCCACATACTGTTTTTGTGATTTTTCATTTCTTCGATTTTCGATTATCGTACGATACGCGGTATTTGTATCAGTATATCTACCTTTATGTCTGTCAATGGTGACGTCCTGTCTAATTTATAGATGTTGTGTGTCCTGTTTAACCCATTTATGTTGATTCCTTCTAACGGGTGATTTTTAATCGTTTTTTTTTTTTTCAAAATTTGCATCAAATAATCAATTTTTTTTTTGTAATAGATAAGTAGGCCTTTGCCATTTACGTTTTAAAGACAACAGCATGTAAATGTTGTCCGCCGCTCCGTTTCAAATGGACCGCAAAGTCCAATTTTGGTGTTACTTTTCGAGCATTTCGACCTGTATTGTACGAATTACGCGTGTTATGTTACCCTGTAAGGCTTCGTGTTCGACTTGTCCACATAGACTAACGACCTTACATAACCCAACAAAAAATAATCAAGAGGCGTTAAATAGCATGATCTTGGCGGCCAAATCAAAGGGCCATTTCGAGATATAACCTGCTCACCAAACTCATCCTTCAACATTTCCATTGTTTCACGAGCTATGTGGCATGTGGCACCGTCTTGATGAAACTACATGTCAACCAAGTTTAACTCAGCGAACTGGTGCAAAAACAAGTCGCGTATCACCAGGTCGATTATGACGACCAAAATATGGTCGTAACAAACGGTACACATTTTTCACAGAGCACGCATTTTGATAATGGATTTCAATAATTTGCATCAGTTGCTCGTTTGTTAGTCTTTCCATTATTAAATGGCATAGAATACTGAACACTTTTCACTATGAAAGATAACGTTCGGACGCCATTGCTAACCAGTGCTGCCAACCCCAAAAACTTAACTCTTAAAACATCACCCGTTATATACTAGCAAATGTGGCTATGACATCTCGTTGATTGCGACCAATGATGTCATTATCGTCGGCGGTTTCGTGACATAACGCCATGTGACAGGCATAAGGATATACTTAAAAATATGAAATAACATATTTAAAAATATATCCTTATGACCTTTTCGAAAGCAACATTAGGCCATATTTCAAAATATGGCTTTATGACACTTTGTGAAGGCATCATAAGGCCATATTTTGAAATTTGACACAACCAAAATGTCAAACGCTTTTGCCAATGGGAAAAATCGACAACTGCTATAAAAGTAAGTTTGATGTTCGGTATGTTTTCTAGTTTAAGGGGAAAACCCACCGAGCAACCGAAACCTATATTTTTCTGTTCAGTTTTAAATTTTCATTCCCACCGAAAATGGTACAGAAACAGAAACAAAATTACGAAAATGCAGGAAAAGTGACATCTACACACTTCGGCAAACAGAATTTTTAAAGGTGGAAAAAAAAGTTGCCAGTAAATGCAAAACTGCAAAATAAAAGAATAGAATTTTGGTACGGAAGACATATCAAATCGTTTTATATGAAAATGAAAAGATTTTAAGAAATGAAAATAAATTAGATTAGTGTGGTTTATGCGGTTTCGGTTGTTCGGTGGGTTTGACCCTTAACTCGTGCATTATGCGATTATCATATATCCGTCATTTTTCAGTGAATTGCCGACATTTGAATTGTAAAGACAAGTGATTGCATGCCAGCAATTATAACTCACCAAATGCTGAAAGTTGAAAGGACAACCATAAAACTAACTACCTAACTAACTAAACGTTGTACGGGTAAACAAAAATTATAAGAGATGTTTTTAGAGATGATCGTACGATAACTCGATATTTACGTTACAAGCAATTCGTATGGACACATACCCAAATCCAACACTTACTTTCTGCTGATTTTGAATTGAAATAGTGATGTTGACGATGAGATGCAATTTTTTTAAGCGGAAACGGAGAGGGAACTGGATGTTCAGTCTGAAAACAGGTACATTTTTTATGTGTTTGGAGTTTTGGACTTCGGCTGCTGGCGCAGATTGGTTTGGTAAGAGAAATAAGCAATTGAATGATATTTAACTTATATGCAGATTTTTGAGGAGCTGAATTTTATATACCTAACCTACAAGGGTACATAATATCAAAGAGTATAGACCTACATATAGTGCGCATCTCATACAACGAATATTTTCTTTGTGGGGTACTGATATTGATACCCCAGTGTTCACATTTCTACCCCAACATCAAACAACAGCCTTGCCGACGCATACGATCTACGAAATTTCTCCTTCGCACTTACCGCCTGCGAGATAATCGACTACAAAATTTTTAGCTGTGATACTCTATGTAGTTCTATACTCTTTGATAATATGTGGATTTTTCAAAGTCCTAATAATGTGTCTATCTGTCATATCTATAGTAAGAGTATGAACAAAAAATGTTCTGATAAATAAATGGGGTAGGTACATACTAATTTCAATTAAAATTGGAAATATTGGTGATATTCTTGTATCGGTTTAGGTATTCCTCTATTAGTAAATGAATTTATAAGTATTAGTTAATATCACAATATATATATTTTCACATATTCATATTGTATGAATTCCAAAAATTCATTGATTTGTTCAAGAGAAAAACTCCTGGGAAAATTTATTCGCGAAAGGCCTGAATAAGACTTGAGGTACATTTTTAAAAAGGGAGGCACTTAAGAACTTCACACAATTCCCACCCAAACCACACTGATCACTCTCTACTGTCCTGTCAGCAATGTTATTATTTTTTAACCCGATTCGGCAAACTGGAAAGTACTTTTGAGTTGTGGTTGTGAGCATCAAAACGCAATGATGGTGACGTTTTTGTTTTACCCGCTTTACAAAAGATACGCAATCACACTTGACACAACACACAAAACAACATCCGAACAACCAACCAACCAAACGAGCGAGGTTAGTGAGTTACTTGGACGAGACCGTAGCCGTACTAAATATTTGTAATCTCACTCAAAACGAATAAAGCCTAAAGAGTCTCAGTTATACTACACCTATAAGATTGTATAGAACACATACAAATTCCGAACACCTTATTACTGAATCTGTTTCGTTTATTAATATTGAGTAACACTAGTGCATTAACATGTCTGCATAGGTGATAGCGTTTGCTGAATTTTGAATGCAACCACTGCAGCGCAATCGTCAAGGAACTATAAACGATGGTAAAAAAAAATACGGCACGAACAAACACATGCTTACATTTCCCCTCAAGTTATGTGTTGCCAATGTGCTAGAATACATAGATTTTTCCATTTCAGAAAAATTCCAACGAATATATGGATGACGTCAATTCTCAGAAAACATTTCACCAAATTTATTTGGATAATCGAGAAATGCTGTGTTGACAGATGCTTACATCTAAGAATGGCGCCGCCAACAAGGTAGGAGTTGCTAAGAGCTTAGAGTCGCGATTTTTTGCTGATGTAGAAAGTAAGTTTAGCTTTTTGAAAAGACTAATAATGTTATATGTAGTTTTTAAAATACAATAAAATTAAATAAAAATTCGTTTACAGTCCCAGTTAGAATGGACAAAGTGAATAACCTAAATGAGCTGCTTCGATATATATAAGTAGCCCTAAGGTGCTTAAAAACAGATATAACTGCCATCCAGGATATACAATTGGATGGGCAGGTCAAAAAGAGAATGAAAAACTGTGAAATCTAACAACTGGCGGTCTCAAGATCAACGAACGGTCAATCAAATTGATCACATTGACATAGACAAAATTCCGAAGGCTAACATTGACTTGGTCCTTGCTGCAGCCAATGTAAGAATCTGCGCTAGTCCAATCGTCTTTTTTATTTGTTGCATTAATTGAACACCCTCATTCTGCAGAACGGGTGCAGGCCTGCTTAAGTGTAATTGTAATTAGTCATTGAATGTTCATAAACGTCAAACATTGTGCTCAATGTTAATTGTTTAATTATTAATTAATAATAAAGGAGAAGAATGGATCAACATTTTTAATGTCCTCTACAATTTTTTTATTTTTTTTCAGATTTGAATTAGCTTACTTTGCCACATACACAGAACGTGTATCCCTTAACCTCTCAATAAGCATCATACCAACAGAATCTTATGCCGAGGGACAATCGCAACGATTTCAACAAGCCATTAGTTCTACAGCTACTGTTGTGCTAGGTTTCTCGCTTCAACCAGCCAGAAACTTGTTTTGATGAGGAATGTCGACAGATATACGCAGCCAAGAACGAGGCCTACAAGGCTTCAGGTAAAGACTTAAGCTTAACAAGGCTGTGGGAAATGACAGCCATTCAGCCGCCCGATGAGCAACTCATGAGCAAGTATGTTGCTCGGATGTATGTCTGATGAATGGAAACTCAGCCTCGTTTGCCCGATACACAGAAATATGTGATCGATAAACACACATAAACTTTATGTTAAACGCGTTAAATTGGCTGAATATAAACCAAAGACTTTTTTTGACCGCGATGCTACAAATACATAAAATAAAAACTCAAAATTGTCCCATAACCTGAGGAACGAAGGAATGTTTGTGCTACATAAAGCAAGAACAATTAGAGGATAGCGAACATTTGATTACATAAGCTTTCAAGCATTCAATCATTTACCAAATGACATCAAAAAACTTCAAACATTAACATTTTTAAAAGAAAAATTGTAGGTTATGCAAAAATTAATATACCATAAAACCTTAACAAAATTGCAAACGTTTACAACAATAATGTAAAAGCATATATAATTGTAAAATTTTTATATAAATGGCAATCAATGCCAAATAAAAATTCAACTGCAACTTCAAGAAAATAAGACCATCTGAACTGGACTAACTACAGAGGCATAAAACTCCTTAACATCGCCTTCATATATTCAGACATATCGCGAATAAATTTTTGGGGAAACTGTTCCCATTCAGCAATTTTATTCAAACTGCTGATAAGGGAAATACTCCCGGGAAAAGTTATTCGCAATAGGCCTGACTATGTGAATGCCTGAAAACGTTCACCAACAACCTGATCGAACCTTATCAGTGTGGTTTTAGGCCAGGAAAGTACACAACTGATCAAATCTTCACACTAAATAATTTATGTTATGTATATGAAAACTTATCAACTTGCTTTGCAATGGCATCAATTTCATTTTACTTGATTCAATTTTATAATTTATCACTCTGTTAGTAGATATTTTTATTTATTATTAATATGAGTTTCACTTTAAACAATTTATATTGTTATATTTTAAAGCAAGAAATCCAAAAATCCTTGCTCCAGCTGTTTAAAATGAGGGTTATCGGGAATTATTTTTCGCATTCAGCAGTCAATTTACATTGCTGAATGGAAACAATTTCTTAAGAAAAAGAATTCAAGACAACCCTAATTTTTTCCAACAAATTAAGTTTGTTGTTTGTTCAATTGTCTATTGAATTCAACTTTAATCCATTCAATTATTATTACTTAATATTTTGTCCTTATTTTAGTTATTTACTTCATGATTTCCCCTACAAATTTGCGTTAGCTTTCAAAATGGAAAGAACTTAGTCGATGCGAAAATTTGCCACCAGGTGTTTGCATTTAGTCGTCAGTTAGATAACTAACTAATCGAAGAATTTGCACCACTGAAACTGAAACACGTAATCGCACACAGATGGCATTTTAATATTTTAATGTTTGCTGTTTCATTTATTTTTTTGCACATAAGATCCAATCCTTTTTTTATTATGTCCACCTATTGATTTTAGATTCCAAGCAAATATGAAAATATATTTATATCAAATTATTTCATAAAACATTGATTTCCCACCTTTTTTGCAGCTTGCGATTTCTGGTTGTGGTAATAGCTGCTATTTTTTGCAATAATAGCATTTTCGACAACAGTTTTCGATTGCAATTGAAAAAAATGTTTGCTAGCATATTTTCTATCTTGGCTAAGGGTGGAAAACTGGATATTCAGGCTTCAGCAAATCTATATAGGCTAAGGTCTTGTTGTATTTTAAACGTTAACTGTTAGATAAGACTATATACATTTGGAATAAATAGAAAACAAAAAACACTCCTGTTATAAATATCAACTGTCACAGCAAGTTCGAGAATATCGCCAATCAGAACCTCTTATTTTGGGAGTTTTTAAATGAGTTCATTTGAAATAAGAATAAATTATATTATAATTTACTTATAATTTACTATTTATTACCTCTCTCTGGTCAACAGATCATTGGCCAAGTAATTTTGTTCGGACTATACCAATGATAGAGCACATAACATTGGTAGCAAGAAGGAATGGATTTAGCGCCATATGGTTTCCAAAAGAAACGCCTAACTGCAGACCAAATAAGTTATGACAGAAAGGCTCCACTGGAGACCAGATAAGTTAAAACCCATCTTTTGAAATCTGCCGCAGAAAATTATGGAGAATATTTTCCAGTGACAATCGGGTTCAGAATTATCGAACATAAAAGCATAATACTCTCGAGGCTGAAACGGCTTCACAGACATTTTACCGGACAGTAGCCCGGCCCCAAACATGGTCCCGAAAATAAATAAAATATTCAGGACAAAGGTTCGTAACGACATTCCATGATTACAAATTTCTTAGATTACATACGAAATCTCTCGGCTGTTGTTAAATGTCCAGAAGGTCCTGACTCAATGGATGGCAGATCCCCAGGAGATAGTGATACGAAAACATATTTTTTTAAGAACGTATATACGGTAAACGGAGGAGGAGTAAGCTAAACTTAGATTGTCTACTAATGGCCAGTAGTAAGAAGTAATAAATAAGAAGAAGACGTGTTAATCATGTATTAGTTGTAAGAATTTTTAATTGTTTTTAGTTGATCCTTAATGAATGATACAGTATTCTCCAACTCTATATAGAGCAGACGCGCAGGAAGGATATTTCCAATGCTTAATTTCTACATCGTATTCAAAGAAAAAGTCAGGTACAAGAACAACCCAGTCGTGTACCCTACACATATGACATAACCAACACACGCCACACCACTCCCTTCAAATTCGAACAGTATTCGAGTTTCGAAAAAATCGTCAATGGCAGCACTATTGAGTACTAACATACATATTTCTTCCGGCATAATAAATGGTGTGGAATTGCTTCCCCAGCTAAAATAAATAGATACAATACACGTACAATGTCTCCCAGCACACAACGCACACATCCGATGGATGGATGGGCTTCTACGGCTGAATCTGTAATTTATTTTATGAAAAGTTGAATCACACTTTGTGTTTGCATTGCGAGAACCCACTGGTCTGGATTTGGTTGGTTTCGCTGTTTGTGCTTGCGTCCATGAAAACAGTCTTTTACTTGTGAGAGATGCCATCGTGTTTGGCCTGAGGTGACGCACATAGACAAAATGAGCAGTTCTGTGAAAAATTCCGCACGCACATTTGAATGTTATTTCGAAATTGGACAAAAGTAAAAGAAGTACATACATACCATCTCCTGTGGATGGATAGTGTTATGTCCAGTTAGATTTACTAGTCCACATTAGAAATGCCACAGCCAAGCCAACCAAGCACAATCACTTTTCGAATATTCACAGAACAGTGCGAGCGCTCTGCGTTTTTTTTTTTTTTTTTTTACTTCTTTTGAGTGTGCTTTATCGTATTTAGCAGATGAGTAAGAAAGAAAAGAATAGAAAAAAACGGGCAAGCAGCGTGTTTATTTTCGTAGCAAAACAAGTAATCCAAATAATGCGATGCATGCTAGTTCCCAACCTGGTACCTACACACTTGAAGAACCTGCAACACCCCCACCCCATCGAAAAGATTTATCCTTGCTCCACAGTTGCCCCATTGCATGAAAAAAGGCAAAGGGACATTCCGAGTGAATAAGCCGATCAGTGGTATGGGTATATTTTCAATCACTCGTATCATCGTCGTCGTGCACTTGTTCAGTGTGCTTTGGTTCCGTAGAATTTTCTCTACAAACGCAAGCCAATGCCTATTGACGACGTGGTGCCTCAACGATGGGAAAAGAAGAGGAGGCAGCTCTGACTCCTTCCAGAAAACTAGTCGGGCAGGTTTTTTGTTGTTCCATGTATTCAGTATGAAAAACAAAAGTAAAAAAAAGAAGCAGACTGGCGATTCGTCCGAATAAAAATCGAGACACACACAAATTGTTACAAACCCTATCGAGCGTTTCGCGGTCGGTAAAATGAATTAACTGGTTAATTATTTGGAAGATGTTTGCATTTTGATATGTATCATTAAATTATGATTTTCATAAAGAAATACTAACCAATTGACGTCGACTCTGTTGACTTTTTGCGGGCGACCCCGATTCGGACATCGCCGCCTTTCCTCACGAAAATCCAAACAAAAAATCGAAATTTTATACGAGATTTCCTTTGGCAAATTTTGCACCAAATCACTCACGGTTTCCCGAAAAAAAATACCTCACGTCGTCTCAGAGTCCACAGCAAAGTCGCGTTTTTATCCACAACTACACCACCACATAAACTATGCCTATGCCTGCGAACACACACGGAACAAACACAAAAGGTACAAAACACACAATAAAATTCGTTCGAGATTCTTTATTTTTTAGTTTTCACGTTTTATTCGTCGACTTTTTTTTATCAATTATTTGCCACTTTTGCACTAAACGACGAGTTTTTTTCACTTTTAATTTCCTTCAACTGGGAGGGTTTTGCCGAAAAATCGGTGATTACTGGTAAAAAAAAAATGTCCTCCCTTAATCGCCTTGCGATTCCTTTTATTTTACTGGATAAACCATTTCAATTGCACAGAAAATTAAACTTAAACAAGATGAGAAAATCTCAGCTCCGTCTGACGAAAGAAAAATAATTGAAATCGAATTGAGAAAAATTCTTTTTGCTCCGCGTTGCTGCTGCACCGAACAAAACGAAACACGTCCACACCTTTCAATGGCATCGCCATTAATGACAGCCATATAAAATCGCGGATGGTGAGCGGCGTTGCCGCATAATAACGTAGTAGATTTCGTAGTGCTACTTGATAACGAAAACGTAAGGTATTATAGGAGCGGCGGTAGCAACTCATTCTGGATTTTACTGCCTAATTTTGCTAATAATAATGAGTGTTTTCTTAGCAATGAATTTCTTAGAAGCAATTAGTGGTTGAATATAAGATGTATTTCAGCAACTAGCTGAATAATTTTATTGTTGTTACATTTTTTTGACATTCGGATATATTGCAATGGCAGCACTACTGGGCAATTTCGTTGAAAAAAAGGGAAAAAGACAGCAAAGCAGTATGAAAATTGAAAGCGACATGATGAGACATGAGATTTTCCTTTGCATCAGCAGGGGGCAGAAGCGTATAATCGGTCGGTTGAAGGAGTGGGAAAGAGAAAGAAAAAGTGAAGCGCCCACAACACTGTCGCTTGCAAATGTGCATGTGTTCTATGAACGCGCGAGTTAAGTATCCATAGCAAGACATATTGAGAAAAAAGATAACATTATTTGTATTCAATGATATCTTTAGTCTCTAGTACAGTCTTGCACACAACGCTACAATGATAACATATGTAAAAGAGATAATATCGTTTGTATACAATGTGGGAATATTATCTCTTCTTCATTATCAAGCAAGACGATTGTACGCTTGGGTCTCCTTGTAGATAGATAAGAAAAGTATATAAATACGACTGTATGATGAATTTATCAATAGTCTTATTGTAACTACATAGTAGCCTTAAGCTCCTTTTAGAATTAGTAAAAAGTATTTCAATAATAAAGGACATAGTTCCAAATAAATATTGTTTAATTTTAAAAGTAAGAAACAAGTGTTTTAATTGGCGATCCTGCCAGGAGGTTAAATATACTTTTTAACTTCAATCGAGCGGACCTCGGGAACAAGTAGTGAAATCTAGTATAAACAGAACACTCGCGTTACCGGTTACAAGAATTACCTAGCATAGCAGGTACAAATATAGCTTCTTCGTACGAAGCAGCAAAGCAATTCAGTGAAAGTGTATATGTGGAGGAAAAAAAACACACAAATTCGACGACAACAGACACGAGTTCAAAATGGAACAACTCGCAGTATTAATGGCAAGATTAGAAGCTTTAGAAACCAGGAGCAACACAGTAACACAAACCCTAGAGCACACACGCACAGAGAATGCAAGGTTAGCAGCAATAATAACTAACCAAAATCAAATAAACACTAATTTAGAAACAAAACTAAATGAAGTAAAATCTGGATTAGGCATAGTACCAAACATACCTGTGCTAGAGGAAATAAGAACCACATATACAGATGGTAGTGAAATACAGTTAGACGCATTTAAAAGCCTACCTATTTTCAACGGCGATCAATCAAATTATCGGTCGTGGCGCGAAGAAGCATCCAGATTAATGGACAGCATTAAAAACTTCAAAACACACAGTAAGTACGCAGCAGCATTGACTATAGTGAAAAGTAAAATACAGGGTGCAGCCGCGAATGTGTTAACTAATTATAACACAATTTTTAATTTTGAGGCGATACGTAACAGATTAGATTATACGTACTCTAATCAAGAACCTCTATACGTGCTACAAGACATGATGAAAGCCATCACGCAAAAAAGAAGCACACTGTCTGAATACCACGACGAGATAAATAAAAATCTCAATTTAATAATATCAAAAATCACTATGTCAGGTGATCCGCCGAATATAATCGACAGACTAATTAAAAATGCTAACGACGACGCAGTTCGTATATTCATTGATGGTATGAGTGACAACTTTACAAGAGGATCATTATATTCAGCTACAATAAATGATCTAGAACACGCATTCGCAATTGCTCGCAGAATAGAACATGATAATGTGCACAGGCATTTACATCTCACTCAAGATAAGCACCACAAAAATATGCCACATGAACGCAGAAACGAAAGAAGACCAAATTATTCGAGCCAAACAACGAATTATCAACCCCAGAAGCAATACGATAATATGCAGCAACACAATCAAGGACCACAGCCGATGGAGATAAACTCGAGACAAATTGTACATGCACAGCGACAAAATTGGAATCAATACAAACCCGATGTATATAATCCACCAGCGAAACGTGAACACAGCGGGAGTTTCAACACACACAACAGACCGCAACGATCTTATCAGCAGAACTTCAAGCAGCAGAGAGTAAATAACTCCCGACAACAACGCAGAGACGATGTCAGCAGTACATATGCAGAAGCAGATGAAACGGAATGTATGGTAAATAATAACATAAGAATAGATCATTTAAACTAGTAGACGGGTTGCCCTGCTTAAATTTAACTAGTACTATTTCTAAGGAAATTTATAAAATTCTTATTGATACTGGTGCAACCCATAATTACATTAATAGAAAATGCGATTCTAGCGAAAAAATTAAAATTAAACCTATAAAAATAAAAACAATGCATGGTTATTCTATGGTAGATACAAAGAAAGTAGTTAGGATATTAAAGAAAAATATAACATTTTTTGAATTAGAGGATATTCAGTCTTTTGATATGATATTAGGATATGAAGGACTTAAAGTTCTAAACGCGGAAATAAATTTCAGTAATATGACTCTAACTACCATAAGCAGTGTCGAATCTATTCAGAAAATTAATTACATAATTGGGGAAAATAATATTTATAAAGCAGACATAGATAGACTGATGAAGATTAATAACAGCATAGGACCGTTACCCTTTACAGATACTATAGAAGCAAGCATTAGGACGACCAATGATAATCCGGTTTATGTTAAACAATATCCATATCCCATAGCAGATAACGAATTCGTAAACAAAGAAATACAGAAACTCTTACATGACGATATAATAGAAAAAAGCCATAGTCCTTATAACAGTCCCATATGGACAGTACCTAAAAAAGGTTTGGACGAAAAAGGAAAACCAAAACGGCGCATGGTTGTTGATTTCCAAAAACTTAACGTTCACACTGTAACAGACAGATACCCCATTCCGGATGTCAACATGACAATTCAAAATTTAGGTAAAGCCAAGTACTTTACAACATTAGATTTGGAGTCAGGTTTCCACCAAATTAAAATCAAAACAGATGATAAAGAAAAAACAGCTTTTGCTATAAATGGCGCAAAATATCATTTTAAACGAATGCCTTTCGGGCTCAAAAATGCACCAAGCATATTTCAGAGATGCGTGGACGACATTTTGAGAGACTTTGTAGGTAAATTCGTACACGTTTACATTGATGACGTATTGATATATTCCTCATCTGAGGAAGAACATATACAGCACATAAGTCAAGTATTCGACGTACTCAATAAAGCCACATTAAAAATATCTGATGAGAAAAGTAAGTTTTTTCAAGAAGAAGTAGAATACTTAGGTCACATAATCAGACATGGTAGAATCACTACGAACCCTGAGAAAATAGCAGCTATAGAAAATTTTCCAGTCCCACAAACGGTAAAGGATTTGAGAGGATTTTTAGGTCTTACAGGTTACTATCGTAAGTTTATAAAAGGATACGCAAGCATAGCCAAGCCCCTGACATTATATTTACGAGGAGATAACGGTAAAGTAAACAAAAAACAAAGTAAAAATATTAAGTTAAATCTGAATGATTCAGCATTAGAAGCGATTAGAATTTTAAAAAATTATTTGAAAGAACAAGTCGAACTTTTTCAACCGGATTATAGTAAACCATTCGAGCTTACTACTGATGCATCCAACATAGCTATTGGAGCCGTACTAAGTCAGAATAAGCAACCTATACACTTCTTGTCAAGAACACTGAGTAAGACAGAAGAGAACTATAGCACAAACGAGAAAGAGCTATTAGCGATCATATGGTCCTTACAAAAACTCAGAAACTACATATATGGTATAGCAGACTTAACCATATATACCGATCACCAGAGCCTTATATATTCTGTATCAGAAAAAAATCCCAACACAAAGCTGAAACGTTGGAAGGGAATCATTGAAGACTTTGGAGCAAAATTAGTTTATAAACCAGGAAACCTAAATCTTGTAGCTGACGCATTATCACGTCAACGCATAAATGCTTCTACCATAGAAACAGCACATTCAGCTGAAAGTTCTTCTAATGATATAATAAAAACCGTGAATCAGCCTTTTAATGCATACACTGCACAGTTCGAACTTATTGAAGATATAACAAATAATATCGAAACACAAATCTATTTTAGTAACAAAATAAGACTCATAATAAAGTTTAAGGACAAAGACTCTTTACTAAGGCAGATGAAAGAAGTTATACAACCCCAAAAGATTGTAGCTTTGCATACGAAATTTGAAAACATATACAAATATGGTGAAAACATAAAAAAAGAATTCCCACTAGTAAGATTTATATTCACACCAAGAAAACTTCAAGACGTGACAAATTTGGAGGAACAACTAAAACTTGTAAGGGTAACTCACGAAAGAGCACACCGAGGGTTACGTAACAATATACAAGAAATCTCAGAGAAATATTACTGGCCCGATCTAAATAAACAAGCAAAGAGTTTCAACAGAAAATGCATAGCATGTCTATTTGGAAAATATGAAAGAAAACCTATCAGAGAACCTCTGAATAATTCAGAAATACCAACACATGTGGGAACACACATTCATATGGACATATACTTCAACGACAAGTATACTTTCCTTGTAACAGTAGATAAGTATTCTAAATATACAATCCTTCGGGAAATCGAAACTCGAAACAGACTGTACGACGTTATGGAAGAGGTCTTATCTAATTATTTCCCAAAATGTGAACGACTCATGACAGATAACGAGAAGGGATTCAAAACAGAAATGGTGAACCAAATGTGTTTGAAATACAACATAACTAAAGTAGAAACTCCAGTATACAGATCGACAGCGAACGGTCAGGTAGAACGTGTAAACGGTACAATAACTGAACTGTCTAGAATATTCACAATTCAGAATAAAACAAGACTTATCGAAGAAATATTTAGAACAGTGCGTGAATTAAATAATTCTATACACTCAGTTACCGGTTTGAAACCTAGAGACATTTTCTTTAATCAAAATAAATATAGCAATAGTGAAATTATAATAAATAAACTAAACTCAGCATCCAAAAAAGTGATCGAACGTCTAAATAAAGGAACTCGACACAGAGAGTATAAAAAAGGAGATAAGATAATGGTAAGAATCACAGGTCTTAGAAAGAAATCTAACGCCAGATACATAACAAGAATAGTAGAAGAAGATAAAGGAGACACTGTAATCTCTAAAGAAGGAATAAAAATTCACAAGGATAACATAAAGAATTATCATTTTTCAGATGACGAAAATATTAATATTCCTAACATTACTAGGAATTGTACAGAGTCAAGAAGGGCAAGGAAACGTTCAAATAACTGAGTTACTAAACAAGAAGTTTATACTTACGCAAACAGATGACGTGTATTTATTCAAAGAACAAACTTATTTGTTACATGCCACCAACCTGACTTCGATATTTCAACCTTACGTAAATATCGTAACTAGTAAATATCAACCTACACAAGAAGAAAAAATTTGGTTAAGTAAAATTGAGAATTTAGCAGACCAATTACAAGAACATACTAGGCATACTAGATCAATTAACTTTTTAGGAACAGCTTTCAAATATGTGTTTGGTAATCCTGACCATTATGACTTAGTTAACATAGAAACGAGTATAAATAATCTCATAGAAAACAATAATAAACAAAAAACTATAAATTCTAGATTTGAACAAATTTTGCAACAATTCGAAGGTCAGAGCCTTAAAGAACATTTAGTAATAGAACAAGTGTACGAACAATTATTATTATTGACCAGAACAATTAATGCAGCAAAAAATAATGAATATTTATCAGAAAGCCTAGACTTAGATGACATTAAAAATATTATTCAACATGAAATAATTCAAGTACCCATAATAAATATACTTGAGTACTCTAAAATATTATTAGCTAGAACTGATGAATTCTTCATCACAATATATAAATATCCAGTTCTAATTAAATCATGTAAATTGTATAAAGTAACACCTTTAAATTCAAAACATGGAAAAATCATTACAGATAAAACAATTGCCTTATGTAACCAAACTTATTTAAGAACAAGAAATTGTCAAAATCATCTAAGTAAAAACATTTGTGAAATTAACTTTGAAGAAGAAAATTGTCTTATTCCACTTTTAAAGAATATAACTTCAAAATGCAACATTAAACAAGAATACGATTACGACTTGGAAATTGAATCCGGTGTTATGTTATTAAGCGGTAAGCATAAGTTAAATAATCAAACAATTAATGGTATAAACTTAGTTACTTATGAAAATACTATAAATCTAGACGATAAAATATACAAAAACATGCATAAGCAAATTAAAGAAGTTATATTAAGAAATCATAATTCAGAATCTTACATCGACCAAATAATTAAAGAAGATACAATGTACAAATTCGATAACATAGATACTTTAAAAAAACTAATTATTCCTTTTGAAGAAAAACCGATATTATCAACTATATACACAATTGTAACACTGATTGTTATTCTAGCATTTACGTACGTAATGATAAAAACTATACAATGTATAACAGATCGTCAAAAACAAAAAAAGATTGACGCATATAACAAAACTTATGAAAGAGAAATGTTAAAAATAGCGTCGAAAAATCGGGACGATTTCGTTTAACAAGGGGGGGAGTTAAGTATCCATAGCAAGACATATTGAGAAAAAAGATAACATTATTTGTATTCAATGATATCTTTAGTCTCTAGTACAGTCTTGCACACAACGCTACAATGATAACATATGTAAAAGAGATAATATCGTTTGTATACAATGTGGGAATATTATCTCTTCTTCATTATCAAGCAAGACGATTGTACGCTTGGGTCTCCTTGTAGATAGATAAGAAAAGTATATAAATACGACTGTATGATGAATTTATCAATAGTCTTATTGTAACTACATAGTAGCCTTAAGCTCCTTTTAGAATTAGTAAAAAGTATTTCAATAATAAAGGACATAGTTCCAAATAAATATTGTTTAATTTTAAAAGTAAGAAACAAGTGTTTTAATTCGCGCTTACCAGCATTTTAGATGACTTAACCCTTGTTAGAGCAAGACAGTCGCGGAATGTTGCGTTAATACCAATTGGTGCAGAAGAGAGATAGGGCATGGGTGTTTTTTCCCGTGAAATTACCTGAATAAAATAATTAGGAATTTAGAAACGGGATATTCTGTTTGTTCAGGTGACCAGCTATGTGTAAAATTGGGGTTACATTTTATGGCGCAAATTTATAGTCGCTTAGGCCGTGTGTCAATTGCGTTAAAAGTCTAGATAGTGGATAAATGTTGATTAGTATGGTCACTAGAGACTTCAAAATTTTAACCTGCTTAACAACTCGCTAAAATGTATCCAGTGGCTAATTTTTAACATTTGATATACCTACTGAGGGGTGACAGAGATGGAAAGCACCTGCAGAAATGTCAAAAATTAGCCATCGGATAAAGTTTAATCTCCATTTTAACGCAATTGACTTTACAATTATTTTATCACGCACAAACACATGTTGATAATAACAGTCGTCAAAAAGTGTTCTTTAGCGTTATCACTCGGCATTAAAGTTAAAGTAACCGAAACCTCACTTTAAATATTTAATACAGTGTTAGCGTATTGTCAAATTTGAATTGCTGTGTATATTAAACTAAACGGGATATTATTTTAATACTGTTTTCAATAATTTCCCAAAAGAATAGGAACACAATCCCTCTTTTTTTAATTTCTTGTAATAAAAAAATAGCGTATGATTTCAGAAAGATCATCAAAATCCTTTACTTATTAATTATTGGCAGTAAAGATATCCTCCCTTCTTTGTTCATTTTAACCATATTTCACATATAACGAAACAAATGTTATCATAATATTTTTGAAACCATTTTTTTAATCCTTTTTTCAGTTTATTATACAACTCCCATTGTATTTTCTGGTAAACATTACATGATGTTTGCTTTTTATTTAATAGTCTGAATCATGTACTATATACCCGCAACATTTGAACACTGAATACAAAGAATAATCTATGAGTGTACTTTCTTTCTCGGTCATTCCTCATTCCTCAAAGAGCTGTTGAGCATGGTAAAGTTTTGAAGTCTCTATTCACCATACTAATGTCATAAACTATCCGGTGGCTAATTTTTAACATTTCGTATACCTACTGAGTGAGAGGGATGGAAATCACACTCGTAGATTAATCGTTATTAATAGTGTTCACATGTGGGGCAAAATTGCACATCATTCAGATTAAAAAAAAACTTTTTTTTTACAAGAAAATGTAATATGTAACCGTTTTAAAATAAGCTAAAAATGGGATTTTAAACATGGATATTTACAAAAATGTTATATTTTCTATCGTTATGCAATATTTCATATGAAAAATATGCTTAACTATTGACAAAGTAGAATGGATAACCGTATCGTGAAATAAAACCCATTTAATCCAATAATTGACTCAGCATAAAGCCAATTTCATTTTACCCCTGCGGAAATGACAAAAAAATAGCCAGCATTTTAACGCAATTGACACACGGCCTTCGTTTCAATACTATAATAGATGTGAACTTTTTCTGAACAAATATATATTTATTTTTACTTTGGTTTTATGATTCCTTACGGCGTTTTCCCTTGATAAATTTGGATTTCTATCTGAAATTTGATTTGAACACGATTTCAGATTGATTTATTTCTGTGGATGTTGTAATTTCATGTCTGTGAAGTTTGTGTTAACATCGTACTATAAATGTTTCAAGGGTTATTAATAGTTTTTCACAACCGAAATAATCTTAAATCAAAATCACTCTAGTCAAAATGACAGTTATCATTTATATTAGTGTTAGTGCAAAGGGCGGTAAATATGCCAAAAAATCCAGATCTGCAAAATTGATCTGAGATCAAAATAAAAAAAATAATTTTTAATATAATAAATATAAATATATCATAAATAATAAATCGGTCTTTTGACAGAAATTGATAAAAAAGATTGATTTTTTACCAATGGAAAGCGCCATTAATAATAACAAACAGAAAAAAGGGTGAGGAAATGTATTCAAGTTAGTAACTGCAATGTCTTATTCATAAAACATAAACACCCGTATAAATAAACGCTAACTAACTAATCAGGGACTAACTTTGACATTTGCGCGGTTATTTCTTAGGTGAAATATATAGCATTTCAAACGCTAATCAGCGTTTGAAACGCCAAAACGATATGAAGAAATGAGAAAAGTAGTGAGTTGTTTTATATGGCTCGAGTATTGATGTTTAAAGTAAAATAATAATTTTATAAAAATACGAACTTTGTGTGTTGAATTATTAAATCGAAATAAAAAAGTTCAAATCAATAACCGGTTTCATTGAACATTTTATTTTATTCAGAAAATATATCTTGATTAGTAAAAAAAAAAGTTATTTTCTGCGAAGATATATATAAAATATAAAATAAATAAAAATAAATATTTCTTGAATAATCTTGTTTTACAATTTATAAGCTTTGCATTGACACCAACTGAGAATGATTGAATTAAGAAAAAGCCGTAAGAAGTATTGAGTGTTTTCAATAATAGCGATAAATGGACCCTACGTTTCCCAAGCTGTATTATTTTACAGCTGTTTTTGTTAGCATAAGTATCAGTATGGAATCGGTTCAACTGAAAATGTTCAAACATTTACCGGATTCCGACAAAGAGACGCGCTACGGTGAAAACTAACATAACTAACTAACTTCGGTTTAACGATAGAAATGGTATCAACTTCTAATGTCTTATTCTACCATGAGTAAATATGAATCGCTTTCGAAAGAAAGCAAAGCAAGAAAGGGAATGGAAGAGAATATTCAACCGCTATCCTTATGAGCTGTATCATCTCGATTCTCGGTCACATCAAGTGAATGTACGATAATGGTCCAGCCAACAGAATCTTCGAGTTCCAGCCTTCTAGGTCAGGTACACCAGGAAGACCGAGTCTCCGATTTAAGCAATCGTCGATGCCCTTGGAGTGAATGATTGCAAGACGGAGCCTTCTAGGTCAGGTACACCAGGAAGACCGAGTCTCCGATTTAAGCAATCGTCGATGCCCTTGGAGTGAATGATTGCAAGACGGAAGACTGATATTAAGTAAAGAAGTGGCGGATTTGTATTTTTATAATTCCAATAGCGATTCGTTTAGCATTTAAAGCAATAGCTGTATTGGCAACGGATCACCATTTATACAAAGAGAGCAACTGTCAAGGCATAGAAAAAGGAAAACGACTGTGACTCTAAACAGTTGTCAAATTTTCGAAATGATCAGTTTAACATTGGAAGCCCAAATGAAAAAATATAAGAGGCACTGGAAATATCACTTGAGTCGTTGTCGCTTTTTATAATTACCAAAAGACAGTCATGATTGAGGAAAAGTTATCAACACTGATGGCGAATTTTAAAATCTCGAAGATAAGATACATAATCCCCAAATAATTTCTTTAAATGGATTTCTACCAATTCAAAGTTAATGTAATCGCGTTTTAATCTCAATTTTTTAAATATTTAAATTTAAATATCTTTTCCGTTAATTTTTTCAGTATACAACCACTTTCATGTTTCCATGTGAATGATGACTTCGCAGCCACAATGTTAACGAAGTTGCATTCGGTTATAGTTGGCTTAAATCGTTTATTCGTAAAATATATGATTTAACGAAAAATATCCACACTAATATTGTCGTTCAATGTTCCCAATTGCAGAGACCTAAATCTAGCAAGCGGATCATTTGAGTCTGTGCTCATTATCAGCTATGTTGTCTATACGTATAACCGTGACGATTGCCATCAAGTCGTCGAGATGGCTCTTCACATAATCCAGATATAATAATCTTGATCAGTTTTTCCCCAATATTCCTCATTTTAGAGTAAAAATTTGATTTTTGATACGCATATATCTTAAGTGGATTTGAGGGTTACAATCAATAGCGAAAGTCCTGAATGTTGGTATAAAGAAGAATTTATTTGTGGAAGATGAGAAGAACAAACAAATGTAATCATCTTCAGTGCTGTTCTTCATCAAACTTTTTTTTTTAATTTTTGTCAGCTTGACTTTAGTTTTATGCAGGCAAAACCACTTAAGTCCAGGGGATATGTTAAATCGGTGTAATCAATTGCTTGTTATGAGAAAAATACAAATAAAATGTTTGTTAATGAATAGTTAGTTTAATAATTTGTTTCAAAATTCACAATTTTCTTTAGATTTCTCTTACACAGACATTCCAATTATTTTGGCTTTCTAAATAAATGTCCGCTCCAACTGCCAACTATTTTGCTTATAGTGTTGCTAGTTATTTTCTATGCACGAATAAGTTTATTTTTTTTATAAAAAAGACACAACGTAACAAAATCGCTCACGAGTCAACTTAAACTCTAACATATAAATATATCTCATCTCGCATACACGTTATCACTTCTAGGATGTACTGTTACCACCTACACGTTTTTGCACATCCGCGTTATCTGACTTGATTTTGATTCCGTGCAACGACACTACAAGTCAGTGTCCATACCATCTACTAATGGACAGTCTATATTGTTCCTATCACGACTCGTTGTATTGTTGTTGTCTTCCTCTTGCTCATAGTCATCGTCCTCTTCAAAATCAATTGAATTATTATTGGACCTGCCTTTGCTTGGTACGAGATCTTCCAACTTTGGTGGCGGCTGCCAAAGAACCAAAGCTGTGCAAGGTCTTTCTATTCGATTGACTAAAGCATTCGGCATAAAACTCGAGTGGGCGGCATGCATTTTTTTTATTTCATCGCATACGGTTATTCGATTGGCGTTCTTTAGTTTCTCTTCGAGCTCCTTCTGAGTGATGGGATTGTTCAAGTCATACTCCATAATTGATGGTTCATTGCTTGTGCTTGGGCCGGAGTGTCCGGTGAAGTTTGACGAGATGTGCATTCCACTGAAATGTGCTGTAATTTTCTCCTCGGAAATATACTGTTTGTGAGGGCTTTGTTTTTGAAAAAACAGAGACTCCAATGTGAGCAAATACGATTTGTATAATTCATTCTACTTACAGTGGAGGAATTAACTCTGATTTTCGTTTGTGGTGATTGATGGTACGTCTATAAAAGGGTTCAGACACAAGATTAGGAGCAGAAAACTGCATCACACTATTTTGCATTGCGGCTGTCATGGACCACGGCATACTTTCAGACTTCCAGGGGGCATTCGATGGCAATGGCATCGCATGTGGATTACCAGTTGGCCTGAAAATAATATAAATGGTTTCCAAGAAGCAAAATGTTAGTAAAAATTGTAAATTTACTTCATATTGATGGTATTTTCTATTAAATTCTTCAGCAGTGCGATTTTTGCCGTCAGCTGTCGTATTCTCCCAATTTATGTTTGTTTCATACAATTGTTTCAAAAAATGGCAACTGAAGTCAGTAAAGCGAATGTACTAGAATCTTAAGGGGGTGTTCACATTTGTAATACTTGGAAGCTTCTTATAGGAATTATTGGAAAATTCCGTTTCAGTTCGGTGGAATAAATCTTGATCAGTGAAAAATAAGAAGTAATTTTCTGAGAAAAAAGGCCGTGTGTTAATTGCGTTGAAATTTTAGCCAGTGGGTAGTTTTTTACATTAGTGTGGTGAATAGAGACTTCAAAATTTTAATCTGGTCAACAGCTCGCTAAAATTTATCCAGTGGTTAATTTTTGACATTTGGTATACCTACTGAGGAGTTAGAGAGATGGAAAGCACATTGGCGGGAAAATAGCACATGATTCAGATTATAAAATAAGAAGCTAAAAACATTTATTTTTCTACAGGAACATGTAATTATCTTTTAACAAACTAAAAATGGAATTTTGAAATTGGATGGCTACAAACATTTTAGGATTTCAATGGATTCGATATATTTTTTATGCGAATTATAATTTACTTGAACAAAGCAGAGTGGCCAACTTTATTCATGAATAAAAATCATGCAATAGTATTTTTGTTACTGATAATAATAAATAATTAAGGTTATTGATGATTTCTTTGAAATCTATTCCGTATTATTTTAAAACAAAAAAAATAATAAAAAAAAAAAAAAATTTTTTTTCAATTCTTTTGGGAAATCCTTAATAATAATAAAAAACCCCATTGACAAAGCAAAAAGCCAATTTTTGTACCCCTGCAGAAATGCCAGGGGTAGCCACTGGATAAAATTTAACCAGCATTTTAACGCAATTGACAAACGCCCAAATAAAAATTTAAATATTTTAGGATAATCATGATATAAAATTCATAAGCTTTTTTGTGACATTATGCAAGCAAGTGTACCAATGAAACGAATCTAAACATTCTACAATCTTTTGAAATAAAATGTGAAGACCAATCGTCAGTGCATAAGGAATGAATATCTATGCGTCTTTAAAGAACTAAGCCCTTAGATTTGGCCCAATAATAAAAAAACCGCGCTATAAATTGCGGAAAAAGCAGGAACTCTCAAAAGAAAGTTACATGCAAAACATTCATTACTCGTGATAAAAAAAAATTGCTAGATAAGTCGCATACTAAGTTGCAATACAACTACAAAAAGGGTGGTGGTTTTAGTGAGTTAAAATCTCACACTACTTTGGGCACGCCCTTATCGTGTCTATGAGATTTCCTCCCGCCCACGGAAACAAAAAAAAAAGTTTTGTAGGGGTGTGTGTAACTTTCAAGCGACGCTGGTTTCTAACGCATGATATTACAATACAAACGATGAAATCACAAACGCATGAAGTTACAATACAAACGATATACCCTGCAGCAATTCTCTGAAAAGTTAGAGATATACGAAAATCGCAGAATGCACTAGTGTAAGTGATAAGACATACATAAAGTCAAATTCACACTCATCATATCGGAGCAAACAGCAAAGTGTTACGAACAATCAGCCTACAAGTAAGAGCTCTCGTGTACAGATAACTAACACACAAAAATACCGGGAGATTTTCCTCTCGAATCGACCAAGGATTTCTTCACCCGGTTTTGATACGTTCCATGCTTTAGCGCCAAAGAGCAGGACTCGAATGATCAGGGTCAGGATCTCCTTAGTAGTTGGAGTGAGGGCTTAACTTTTGAATTGCCTTCGTAGCCCGAAGAAACATCGGTTGGCAAGAGTAATTCTTCGTTTAATTTCTGACGAGATGTTGTTGTCGGAGTTAATAGCGGAGCCGAGGTAGATGAAGTCCCGTCCTACCTCAAAGTTATATCTGTCAATGGTGACGTTCTGTCCAATTCGTCGATGTTGTGTATCTTTCATGTTGACAGCATATACTTGGTCTTGCCTTCATTTACTGCTAAGCCCATTTTTGCCGCTTTCCTCTCTATACAAGCAAACGTTTTAGCCTCTGATGATTTGAACATAATCCTCTCAAGAATCAAACTGAAGAAATCATGACAGCGCATCGCCTTGCCTAAACAATTCTTTGTTATCGAATTTGTCGGTGAGGTCGTTTCCGACCCTGATGGAGCAGCAAGAATTTTCCATCGTCATCCTATAGAAATCGGACAGGTAGTGGGTATCATTTTGGACTTCTTGGGTGTTTTGTGTTGTACCTAACTATTGTAACTATACATATAACTATATATAATTTGAGTTTTATCCAATCTTGAATATTATTGGTAGCTATGAGGCATTCGTTATTTTCATTCACCATTCACCATCATGAAGAAATCTGTTGTATCGTATGTCTATTAGTCCTTCTTAATGAATTTGAGAGATATTCGGCCCTATCGTGATATACGTTCGGAGAGTAATTTTCTACGCAATGCAAATCAAGTCGGACAATGAATTTACGTACATAGGATCCGTTTTCCGAAGATGCAACAACGCAGTCTTTGACATTAGCAAAAATCAGCAACGTTTTCTGGTTTTCCCTTTGACATTCCGAGCTACGTCGGATTTCTCATTTCAACACACCAGTACTAATATTGTTTGGTGCTTTTTTTTCATTTGAATTTTGCCTAAAATTCTTAACTAAAACTATGTTATTGCTTACATTTTGCTAACTAGAAAATATTTCCGCGACGGACAGGTGTCCATGTCAGTGACCGTCGGAGGGAAACTGACGTCAGACGTGTGGGCGCGTGGCTGTCAAAAACAGATGCAAATAATGTATAACCCAGAGATGAAGTACTTGATCTCTGGTATAACCCATCGCAATATGAAACGTAGACTGCCGACTTGGAATTGGAACGTTTGCCATGAAGTAAAATCGCATATTGGAGAATTTTTCTTTCGGAACGGATATCATGGCCTATGATAGGGCCGATTATAGCGATTTATCCGTCGGATTACAACAATTCTTAAATAAATTCCGCGAAGAATTTGTGTCGGAGGAAAAAATGAATCTGAACTCATTTCGACGCATTCGCCGGGGTGCGTTATAAAATTTTGGAGAAATGTTCCGAACAGCTTTTCGAAAGAATACCTCGAAGCTAACTAAATCTACATAAGAAAAGATACATAAAATATACTGATTATTTTAATAAAGCTAAGATCCTTAGAAAAGAAAAATGTATTTTTAAAGAAAATAATTAGTTCAATCATAAACGGTAAAATCATCTTGCACGACTTTTCGAATTTCTGCAATCGTTTTAAGTCATATGTCTTGTCGAGTAACTCGAATTGTTACTATTATATTTTGTCTATACTATGTTTATTACACCGCATTACATATATTTAAATAATATACTGAATCGTTTATTTAACAACACTTTTATTAACTTCTAATTTGTACATTCATTTCATTAAACTGCCATTATTCGGATGCCACCATTTTCGAAAACGGTTGATTTCTTATCTCAAGAATACCAATGCAAACATTCATTAGATATTACCGCTGCGAAGTTATTTATAAGTAACACTAATTGTTTTTTTATTTTTATTTCATGTATGTGTGATTTCTATCAGAATTCAATGAAAAAAAATCTGCAGCGCTCTATCACGAATCCGCATATCTATAAATCAAAATCAGTGATTCCGAATCCCCAGTTCATTTTCTTGTGCGTGATAATACATCATATTTCTCAGGTGCCCATAATGTCTACATTGTATGGTTTTGAATCATCTGTTGATTGTTTGTCTTTTCTGTTAATGGTCCTAATATTATACGTGCATATGCGAATATAGTTTTCGTTAAGCATGGTCTATAATAAAACACCTCAATTTCGAGGTTGTTGGTTAGTTTGCAAAAATAAATGCTCTAAAAGTCTAAATGCGAAAGTCTGACAAGTATTCAAATCTAACCTTAAACAAAACACAACATTTGATATTAAAATTCCAGGACAACACTATAAGCTGTGTACGTTAAGCTTATTTTTTAATAGATTAACGTGGCTAGATATTAATTGCTCTTTTTTTTGTTTCCATTAGTTTGTTTTGACGATTGAACTTGTTCCTCCAATTTTGCCTCTTCCTCTTCCTCCAGTGCACGTTGCCTTCGCCTTCCAAGAGGTGTTTTCGACCACCATGCTTCGAATGCTTCTTCTTCTTCACGATATACAGGATCTTTTGTGCTAAATTTGAAAAGTGTACCATTAAAACTCTCCCTCATATCGGTTTTCATACAACATACCATAAAGTGTTTATAAGTTCCACATGTGTCAGCGGTTGTGATCGTAGTTGAAGCTTTCTCTTACATGTTAATACCTCCTGTATACATGCATTTACTGATCCGATTGTGTATCCATCTGATATTTTCGCCATTACACTGCAATCCAGCTGACATATCCCTCCACTGTGTTCACTACAAGGACATTTAAACCATTACAAAGTATGGACATTTTGGCAATTGACAAGCGACCTACTCCAAAAGTGATTTCCATCCAAATGACAACGCGCCATAGTCGGGTCTAGGAATATAGATAAATCGATTGTAAGTTTGTTGCAAGAGTTTCTGATCGGCTTCCCATGGCAGACTTGAAGTTCCAATGAAAAGTACTCGATCTTCTGGTGCAATATTCTTTATAAGTTTGGGCAGATCCTTCTTCAAACGCTTTGGATCACTACGATCAGTTTTTGGAATCTTCTTCATAAAGGGCCGCTCAGCATCACCCATGTATATAACTGCCGGCTGCAAAAGTCTCGAAACTTTAACTACCAGGTGTATCAGCATTATTAATCCCGATTTACCGGGATACTTTCCAACGATATTAGCAGGAGTCAAATCAAATAGTACAGCCCCAACCTCGGTACATATGGCATGCAGTAAAGTCTTTTTGCCACTACCCTTTGGTCCGGATAACAATAAAGATCGAATGCATGGGCATGAGTTTCGGATGGCCTGAGAGCCTAACGGTAAGATACAATACTCAATCAAAACTTGACGAATATCACCGGCAGACGGATTTATGCCATTTCTTGCTGTGTACGATTTGTCACCAAGATACGCACTTAATGGAGTCTCGGGATACTTTTTAATAATACCGTTTGTCACCAATTCCTCGAAAAGTGATTCGGTCGTTCGATCAGGTGTTAGATCCTTTTCTTTTTTCTTTTTACCTTTCTTTCCCGAGCGACGAGTTTTTTTACTACTCTTTTTTGCCTTCTTACCAACCGCTGTCTATGTGAAATATTAATTTTATAATTTAGGGCTGTGATGGAACACGATTTAAAAAATTGGCATAAATTTACTTAAACTGCCTTTCACTTTTTGCACTTTTTTTTATTAAGCGATTTATTTCTGCGTGCTGATCATTTATATGGCTTGAGCGTGGGCTGTCCCCAGAAAGGGAGTTAAAATCCTTTGTTCCCGCGAAGCGGACCACATAGAGTTGACTAATGCGCATGCCTGACGACTAAAAATACTCTGAGCGGAGCAACGTAAGTGAGGGTGGACTGTCCCGAGAAAGAGTTAAATCCTTTGATTTTTATTTTTACATTTTAGGAAATATGTGGTATATAATTTTTTTATCTGGTAATGCTTCATTGCAATGTTTTTCTTCTTATTTATCACTCAGCTATGTGTGATCTGTCGACGGGCTCAATGGTGCGATGGTTAGTGCGATGAACTGCCGCGCAGAAGGTCTGGGTTCGATTCCCAGCCGTAGCAACACCTAAATGATTTTTCACTGGCCCGTGATGATCTGACAAATCATCCGAGTAGTATCAATTGTCATGAACAGCTTATCTCAACTTAGCAGTTCGGATTCGGCATAAAACAGGAGGTCCCGCCATCGTACAAATAAGTACACACGTACACATGAATGGTTGTGAGAAAAAAGCTAGGCCCTGGGTACTAAAGAGCCCGTTGCGCCATACATATATATATATATATTTTTTATGTGTGGACTGTCAAAAGTTGGTAGATTTCCTTATGGATTTCCGGAATTTTTATTGTTTTATAACTTTTAAAATAACGACAATTTCCAAAAACATATAAATGATCAGCACGCAGAGACGAATCGATTAATAAAAAAATGCAAACAGTGAAAGGCAGCTAAATAAATTCCCACCATTTCTACTTACTTGCAAGAGGTCCAGTTCCTGTCTCATTAGTTCGTCAACGATTTTGCGGAATTCTAGTTCTATTTCATTATATTTCTCGGTATAAATCATTTCTTCGTTATGAGTTTGATGGAGATTCCCAAGCTCGTCCTGGTCTTTCCATATTTCGCAGAATCTGTGGAATAATGTATTAAATTTTGAACCTATGCACATCCATATGCCTTTTCCCGTACAATATTATTTCCACTGATTTTGACTGTAGTAATTTATTTTCATTCGAAAATTGTGTACGGGAGCGGTTTTATTGATTTGAAAATTATTTGCATGGCAAAGAGCTAATTTAAAAAAGAGATTGAAAGGCTCCATAATTGGGCGCCATTTTATTACGTTGCGAATAAGCATTCTGTTAAATTGGAAACCTTGGAGAACACTTACTCTTCGATTGCACTCTTTAAATCACTTAAAAACGCAGATTGAGTTGGGTGATATGTACCATCTTGGTTCTCAGCCACATTCAAGTCTCCACTTCTAGCTGGTGACTTCGATTTGTCTTTAGTTTTTCGCGATTCCTTTGATGATCTTGCTGATGATCTACTTATTTCACTTTCAGTGCCTAAAACGAATTTAGAAACACATATGTTCCAATAAACAGTAGCGCTGTCTTTACATTTTGATCTCACCGGCCCTACTAAAGATATGCAATGACCCCCCGTTATCTTCAGTTGGAAAGTCTGGAAGTTTCCCTGTCTTTTCGTAACAGTCCTTGATCCATGTTCTGATTTCATCTGCAATATCGTCCATTAAAATAGGTCCTTGTTTATTCCTAATCTCCTCTCGTATATCACGAACCGCCTTTTCGTAGTTTTCGCGAAAATCATCCTGCGTCTTATAGCGCTCGATAAACATCTAAATAAAATTTAAAACTACAACTATTTTGAATACAAGAGGACATATCTTAACTTTACCTGATTCATCTGTTCAACAGCATCGGACTTAATTCGTTGCGGTGGCGGAATCATTCCAATCAAAACCATTTCTTCCACCTTTTTGCGACGGGTTTTCCTTCGTGCCGTATGACCTCGCCACATCTTTTGAATCCTCATAGCTGCTAAGAGACCGGAATCCGTTTTGTCTTGAATGCTATCAGATTTACTTTTCTCCTTAAGCAGACGTATTTCCTTCATAAAATGGGCTCTGAGACGACCCTGTCTTGCTCGCTCATGGATTTGTATTAAACGAATTGCTTCGATTTCGGTTAGTTTATCCTCTTGGGGATTCTCCTCCAGCCATCCCAACTTGATTAGAATCTCATCCATTGCCGCTTTACGAAACTGAATTTCCCGTTGCCTTTCGCGATAGAAGTAACGTGGTATATGAAGTTCCGTATCTAAAGGAGTTAACCTTAGTTTCTCCATTACCTTATCATTATAGCTAAACTCCATCATGTCGATGTTGACGAGATCATGCTTCAATTCCACAATCCGTCCCAAACAAGAATCAAGAATACGTCTTATTAGAATTCTCTTCTGAGGATGAATCATTTTATCATAGACATCTTCTAGTCGGTTAGCGATACAAATGTACTTTAAGTATAATTCGTAAGTCGCAGTTTGAAGTAAGTTCCTATCGGAAGTGGCTTCGTGAGCTTGTTGGTCAAAGTCGGTAACTGCCAGAAGTTCTAACTCCTTTTGGGTTTGATGCCAGATTTCATTATACAAAAGATTAGACATCCTATAACACTGAACTTTTCTACTTACTGACTCAGGTTTACGTTGAACTTATTTGGACGAAATTCATTTGATCAATAATGCAGTAGCCAAGCCATTTACACTTAGTAACAGTAAACTTACAATGTTTATTACCGGATGCATATGAGTGGACACGTTTGTTTTTTTAGGTTGTCAGGGATTTTTAGAATGTATAAGAGAATTATGTTATCATTTGCCAATAATGAGGTTGATTAAAACAGGACTAACATAACACAAATCGAGGACTCCTATTTGAAGCGTTTTATAAAAATCAATTATAAGATGCGACTACGATTTTAACTATTAAGGTTCGCTCTACTGCTTCTGATGTCTGGCTGGGAATGGATGACTCTGCTAGGCAGAGTATTGGTGTCCATTTCGTACCACGGTCCACGTCTGACCGTCCTTGAACACCTTCTCTTGTTTAGATCTTCGTCTCCATTCGCTCGCACAGACCAAGTATGTCTTCATTCGCTTTTACTTACGTCCACGATTCGGTGAGGTAGATCAGGATTGGGATGTTAAAGGTCTTATAGAGTACTACTCCATACTAGTTGGAGTTAAGTATTTACTACTAAATTGCCTTCCTAGCTCAAAGAAACAGCAGTTGGCAAAAGCAATTCCAATTCATCAATGTTGTGTTTCTTCTCTTGTTGACAGCGTATTTACTGTTTTGCCATTACCTTCTCTATACTTTGAGTCCGACCAATGATGTAAATATCGCCGGTGTATGGTAATAGTTGCACATATTTATGGAATATTGCACTTCTCTTCTGGCGTTGGCTCGAGAGTTTTTCACGACCATCTTAAGAATTATATTAAAGATTTAGGCGTCACCATGCCCAAATCTAGTTTTGGTGAGGTCGTTGCCGATCCATATGCAACAGCGAAAATTCCCCATATTAATGCGGTACAGACAGATGTATCCCTCTTATAAAAACCATCCCTAGATCTCTCTATAACTTCAACTACTACGAATCGATGCCCCTTGGAATGTGTACTGCATGGGTGCCTCTTGTCTATCGCAATGCGATCAATTTGATTGACGACTTGTTGATCTTGAGATCGTCATGTCTTCTTATGGATATCAAGGTGTGGAAATGGTGTGCAGACTATAGTGGCGTTTCTTTCCGATGCGAAGTCAATCTCCCAGCAAGATTTTAAAATTGAACTTCGGTAGGCGGTCTTAAGTTTTTCCAGAAGCTCGTAGAAATAACCCTTTGCAGTCATCTCAGCTCTATAGGCAAAGAAGAAAGAAAGAACACGGGTTTCGTACTCGGGCTTTACCACTTGCACTTTTGAATTTCAGCGTTAGTGCTGTTAACTAGTTTTCGTAGATCAGCACTCAGTTGATTAACTAGCTGACCGACATTTTTTTTAATGAGTAAGCACTATACGAATTGAATCGAACAGAAATACAGTTAAATCACTGCCATATACATTATATTTGCCAATTGCTATACTCAAAATTAAAACCAAACATATTAAATGCATTTATAAATATTATTCATGAAAGGCAAACAACGGTGTATAGTTTCTCTAAAATTCAACACGGATGGGCACGTATATATTGCTTAAAATATATGTCCGCATTATGGTAACAATCTATGGCGTTAGCAATTTGTGCGTATCTAATTTTAATGCAAAAGTAAACAATAAAACAGACAGACTTACAAGATATTTTGAAAAAAAAGTCCATACAACAATGGGGCGTGAGGAATGTGTGAAAATAAATGCCAATAAAAACACATGTGTACGTGATAAAAGCAACATAAATCCAAACAAATATAAAATTAAGTCGAACTGTGCATGTTATGGCGGAATGAAGTCTCGTCGTTACTCATTTTTTTCTTTGGCGCAATTTCTAATTATTCGAGCGAAATGCCAGTGCAAGAAGCACCCAATTACACGTAGTGGGCCCATGAATAAAGCGTGAAATATGCTCTGAAGGAAACCTCCCCAAGGGAACATGCCGCCGCATAGAACAGTCAGCATCCAACTTTCGAAGCCCATAATCGAAACAAACGATCCTTTCTGCAAATAAAATCATATCTGTTAAATCATAGCGTTTTAAAATTGTGATTGAAGTTCTTACCAATGCATCGTTAATTATACGTTTAGCGACATCTTCGGGCTGAGCTAGACCTCCGCCCCCGGAAATAATCCTCGTCTCTTGCGGTTTGGTTTTCTCCTCACTTTCAAAACCAGGCGTGTTTGTATCTGCCGGAAGAGCCAGTGTCACTGTAATTCCCTTGTGTCTTGTCTCCATGGCGATGGTTTCTGCCATACCGCGCAAAGCAAATTTAGATGCAGCATACGCCCCATAGCCGTAAATGCCAAAAAGTGCTGCTTGTGATGCAGTTATCACAATAATACCCTCTCCGGCAGACTTCATTTTTGGAAGCACATACCGAGTGCAGTTGTATGTGCCGAAATAGTTAATATCCATTAACTTTCTAGAGTCTTCAACTGAAATTTCTTCGAACACACCGCATATGGCCAATCCAGCGCAGTTAACCAACATATAAATCTCTCCGAATTTTTTCTCAATATCCGCCAAACCTTCGGCGACCTTATCATAGCTCTGGGATATATCGAGTGATTTGTAATTGAATTTTTGTTCAGGTGATTGTCGAAGAACTTCGAGGAGGACAATAGCACCAGCTTGAAATATCAAAATTCTGACATTGAAAACGAAAAACCATTTCATGATTACTCACCCAACATTTTTTCATCCCTAGCGACGATAGTGACATTAGCGCCCTTAGTAGCACATTCCACAGCCATATAAAGGCCAATACCTTTTGAGCCACCAGTGATAACTACATGCCGGCCATATATGGATTTTCTCTTTTTTCTTGTTACAAATATGTATACTAAAACATGAGCAGCTATTGCTACAGCAATGTAGACAGCAATTTCCAGAGATAAATTCATGTTTTCTATTTTAAGCTATCTATAGAAAGCGCCAATTTAAAAATTTCTTTTCAGATCCACTCTACTTTGTGATAATGGAAAAACGAATGAAAGTGGCCTTCTATCACAACAGAAAATGACACATGTCAAAGGTCGGGATTTACAGAATAACAGATATGCCTGGAGGCAGAAATCTCACTCTACTACGACTGTAGTAGATCAGATGAAGCTAAGGGTCCATTTAGGACCTGGTTATTGCTATCATTTAAAACCCTCATTGGAAATTTTCTTTTACTTCTTGCGGCTTATTTATAAATCCAACCATTTATAAATCCAACCAAACAGATTATGAGTTTTAAAACATGATTATTTAAAAATATTTGAATTTCTAATTATAATTTTCGCAGAAAATCAATTCACTGATCAACATTTATTTTTATGAATTATGATTGCCATGCCACCCAACTGAAACGGAATTTTCCAATAATTCCTATAAGAAGCTATGGGGGTGACATTTCAATTCCATCATGTGTTGTGTTCCAATGAAGTTGTTCAATGATAGCTATAACTGGGCCCTTATAGATATCATCATTTAAAATCGTCATAACATTTGATGCAACTCAAATTTAACTTGTGAAGTTGGTTATAGTAATCATAGGCAAATTCTATCATTAAACCCTTAAACTTATTTAAGGCAAGGGGGGTCGTAATACAGAAAGATTGGATTGAAATTAGAGATGCTGGCTATAGAGTTTCTTAAAGCAAGGTCAAACTGTCAACTGACATACAGATGATGTATGAAAACAAACTTTGACACAAGCTTTTGCACAGAATACTTTTTCTTTTTCTCACTGAAATTGCATATATGTATTCACACTTTAGACTGATACCTTTTTATGAATTCCACCCCTTTTATATCAATTTAATGATATAAAACACTCACTTGTATTTTTGTAAGTTAATTACCTATTTGTGTTTCACAGTAAAAACTTATATTCTAATCTTTAATGCAATAACCCCATTTAACAGCACTCCCGTCACATAATTGTTTTCACATTGTGTCCCTCCAAGTGATTTTGATATTTTAATGATAGAAACAACGAACGTGTGAGGGAGATGGTTTCATGAACAACTCCACGGTAGTTAAAGTGTTGTCTAACCAAGGCCCCCTAAAAGAACAGGCCGCAAAGGAAAGTGCCGGCCGCCGGGAAATAGAAGTGTCGTGCTTTAATTGATTAAACAAACAGAGCCGTATTTATCAGATTTCCTAGGCGGTGTCTCAAAGAATTTCTAGTTAGCCATGCCTAAATGTTTATGTTGCCTCTAGGCAACTTTGCTTAAATTTCTTTTCTATAATTTATTTTTCATTGCTGCCTATAAGGCTGCTCGCTCACTTGACGGTGCGGTATCAAATACATACACGTATTTCATTGCATTCCTCCTGATTCGCTCGGAATGTGCAGGAACGCGGAGGGTATACAAATTACAAATGGTATAAGGGCGGCGGTACGAAAATCAGTAAACCATCGTTATGTACGGGTGTCAAAAAAGTTGTCTGCAGAAAGTGATATTCATGTGAATATTGTTCTTGACATTGACAAGGATGAGTTGTTGGACATCTATAAATTAGTGGAGTTTTCAAGAAACTACCTTAAGAGAAGGCATAGAATGAATTCTCAAAAATTAATCAAACAAAACATAGTTTGTAAATAATTTGTTCATTATTATTTAATTAAATCCAATTATTATACTGCATCGGATGATCTTTTTAGAATAAAATTGTTTCTCAAATATTTTCGAACTGTTGCTCCCGAAGAACTGATTACGATTACCGTACCGACAAGTCAGGGAGCGGCCGAACTAGGCGAAGGTTATGGCAAAAGAAGTAGCAGAATTTAAAAATCTATTATAAAAAAAATAAAATTCTTGTACTTTCTGTGGTTTTTTCGTCGTGTGCTTGCGTTGCTGTTTTTTTATTTTATTTATTATTATTACGTAGAAAAAAAACAAAGAAATGATCTTTAATATGTGTTTATTATAGCTAATCTTTATGAATGCCTACTCTGCGTGATATATTTCAAAAACATCAGTATTTTGCAATTGGTTTGAGAATTCAACTAAGGTTAAAAGAATGTTGGACAACATAACCCTCATCACCGAGCCGGCTGGACCTCCTTCTTTTGGGATTATTATTACGATTTTCATATTTAAAAAATTGAGACTCAAAATTTTCAGAAATATTTGTTTTCAATATTTGATAAGAGCAAATACCGATTTCGGTCCCAAGGGTGATGGATACTATAGACCACCGCGACTTAATTTTTCAAATATAAAAAGTTCTTTTAGAGGTCGCTGCTTGCTTTTGGCAAAATGATCTTCAGTAAAAAAAAATTTAGGGCTTTTGATTGTGTTAAATTCGATTTATATTGTTTTTTTTATTGTTTAGTTACAATAATTAATCGTTGTAATCTAGTCTTTAGACAATAAGTCAGAAACCATATTTGGTTTTACATTAGCATGTTTTGCAGTAACATATTTGTTACTGCAAAACATGTTACTGCAAAACATTCTAATGTAAAACCAAATGCTTCTATAACATAGGCCTAGGCAATAAAGAAACGTGACTAAAGTCAAAAAGGGGGTAGAGTACTCAAAAATACGCTAACGGCAGCTCTGGTGTACTTTTGTTTACAAATGTCAAATGTTAAAATGTTGAAACTTGAATTTTTGTTAATTAAACGAAAGAAAAGACTGACTGAACTAAGGCCTTAAATTAGAATAATACATATTTATTTAATTTTAAAATTTATTTCATTTAACTAAGTGATGTCATTAGTAAATTATAGTTCCTCGTCTGATTCACGAAGCGACGATGAACCTCCAGAACCAAAGATTCGCAAGACATCTGAAAGGTAAACAAGAATATATATGCGAATGATTTTAATGATTCCCACCAGTTGGAAGTTCATGCATTGAGTTGTTTTTAGATATCTTTTATACCTTTACATTTTGCAGACTCCCATTACCGGATATTATTAGCTGCATGAATAAAGTAATTCATCCACCTCCTGTTGATGATCCAACAAAACATGAAGGACGCAGTAGATCATTTGAACATGAACGAGGCAATTGGACTACTCTAGTGTATATACAAGTCGAATTGAGTATAGTCAATGAAATTCACAATATGATAAAACATTTCTACAAAGACCCTATGGATTTGGCATTTTCTGGACATCTAAAGCTATCAGAAAACATTCACATTAGCCTAACGAAAACATTAGTTCTTCGCCACCATTGGATAAAATCATTTGTTGAATCACTTGGACAGGCACTCGCTTCCTCCGAACAGTAAGTAAAAAAAAATTATTGTCATACATGTTACAAATCATAAAATGCTTTAGCTTTCCTTTAGATTTTGATGCCCTTAAAGTATATACTAACGAAGATAAAACTAGAACATTCATTGGGATAGCAGTCAGTGATATCTACTTTGAGAAATTACACAAGCTTATGTTGAAAATGGATAGAGTCATGAATGAATTCCGACTCGAGACATTTTACGAGGTAGATACTAGTGCGTAGCTATTATGTAGACAATTTATTAATTTGTTTCAAATTTATCAGAATCCATCGTTTCATGCAAGTATACTCTGGTGTGTGGGTGACTTTGAAAAACCTTTGCGAGATAAGTTAAACGAACTTAACGCACGTTTTTCGGAAATGAGAGAGTTCAACAAAGACGAATTCCGCATTAATGTTGACAAAATTTACTGCAAAACCGGAAACAAAAGCTATATATTTCGATTAAAATAAACGAGAGACTTAATTCAAAACATATGCATTTGTATTCATCTGGCATATTTTAATTTTATGTGTGTATAATTTCATTTTATACAAGTAGAAATATTGTTAAAATATCAAAGATAGAATAACAGAAAAACAAGAGACCACATCAAGGTATGGGAAAGGTGGAAGATAGAAGGTTGCATAGATGAACAATCTGCCATATGGTAGAATGAATCAGTCAATATTGGAAAAGAAAACAAACAAAAAAAACTACCAACCTCCTGATATAAGTGAATTGAGGATAGCAATATGTAATTTATAAAAATAATAGAACTTTGTTCAATTCAAAAAAAGGGATACCCTCAATCTAAAACTCGGACAACTACGGAGACATGTCTCCTCAACATCGGCTATAAAATCCTATCTGCCGTAATATGTGAACGCCAGAAACCGTTTACCAACAACCTGATTGGGCCAGGAAAGTCCACAACTGATCAAATCTACACACTTCGGCAGATCCTGAAAGCCCAAATCGATACCCATCATCGATGTCATAGCAGCATACGAGCTATGTCTAGTTTTGGTCTGTGTTGGATGACGTTGGAGAATTCTCGATGTCCATCAGGGTCAGAAATGACCTCACCGACACTTTCGATACCAAAAAAGTATTTAGGTATGGCGCTATACACTGTCATGTGACTTTTTTAATTTGATTCTTGAGAGGATTGTGCACAACTCCAGACCACAATCTTTCATAAATCGGAGCATTTACTAGCATACGCCGACGATATTAACATCATTGGCAGGAATCAACATATTGCCAAAGCCACGTTTGCTCGTATAGAGATGGAAGCGACAAAAATGGGCTTAGGAGGGTATGACTAAGTCTACGATGTCAACACAAAAGGATACACATCATTGAAGAATTGGACAGAACATGATGTTGAGGTAGTACAGGACATGTCTAGCTCGGCTCCACTATTACCTCTGACAACATCTAGTCAGAAATTAAACGAAGAACTACTCTTACACATTTACAAATCTAGAGAATTATTTGCTCAGACGCTGCTGTTTGGCATTTATAAAAATTGCGTTCTCTTTGAGGCAAATGCCTTTGCCACCCTCCGTCATATATTGCATCTAAAAAGGGAATAATGGTTTAAAGAATTATATTGTAGTGAGATACTGAGATAGTAGATTATATAGCAGTGATTAGGTAAAGAAGAGATAGAGTACAACTTTCCAGGACTTAACGTTTGGCCTAAAAGCTAATCGTGTAATTTTCCAAAATTTTGATAGATAAATTCCCCACCACGGTCCAACAAACACAATTGTTTGCAGCTCGGGTAATTTATGTATCAAAACGATTCGTAAGAAATCGGTTGATAAAGGTTAAAACGTACGAAAGGACGAAAGTTTCTATCTCTTCCTTACTTGATCTCTGTTATATAGTGTACATACTTCATTTCGACTCCAATATCTTATAGAAGCCATCACTTGGAGATTTGCAGTGACCACCCCTATTTGATCCTTCATGCAGGTGGCCATGGCTCAGAGGAATGCGTAGTTGACTGCTAAGCCAAGCGCTGCGGGTTCAAGCCCCAGCTTCGGCAGCATTTGTTTTCTACGAAAATTGCTAGCTTATCTGAGGCCACCTGTGCGATAATATGAGACAATATAAATCTATGCCTCCTCCTCTGTGCCACGTAGGTTTATGTTATATGTCTTTCCTTCTATGTATCTATCCGTCTCTCTCTCTGTTGTATAAATGTCATGATCTGTCCCAGCCGATGGCCTCAGTCGCCAGTGCTGTTATGTGTCTGTAGTTCGTTGTATTCATGTGCGAAGTACTGTGATGTCAATGTCAATGATCCTTCAAAATCGGATAGCACAAGGTTGATCAGCTTTTCCATATTGGGATTAGAAAATCGATACTTTTGCGAAAAATAGTTGTCTTGAAGTTCCATTAATTCTTGGTTTGTACAATTATTGTTTCCTAGCTGTTGGTCTTGTGACTCCATTTTTATCCATACAGAAACTCAAAATAAATATAAACTAAAAACATTTAATTGAAAATTCTCTGATCTGTCAAAATTAGTTTTAAAATGTCTCTAAACAGCCTAATAACGCAGTCGATGGTGTTGAAATGAGCAGTATATTTCCACCAAACCAAAATGCGTCATTTCATTACCGAAATTCAACATTTGAATATACTGTTCCCACCAAAAAAACACATTCCAACAGTAAAAAAAACAAATTTAATTGTTGTTTTTGGTTTTGACTAGATGATTGTAACCTATTAACCTAGAGAAACAATTTCGTTTATAATTGAGAGAAAGTTTTATATATCGGGGAAAAAAGTAGACTGTAAATTGCGTTTCAGCCAAACTCAGCATTCTGGAATGTGAAATTGTATGGCAAAATGTATAGCATTTCGCCCGAAATCACGAATTTCGCTGAAAAGAAGCACTTCGGCTCGGTGGGAACGTACTAAGAGCAACGTTGCTTAAATTTAAAATTTGATTAAAATTACGGCTAATTGTATTTATAGGAGTGGAACACTCCTATTTCATCTATCTAAATATCGATGCGAATGTAGCTTTAGCATACGTTCCAAGATCCACGTCAAATTAAAGTAACTGTCAAAGTGACATCTAGTATCTACAGATGAATTGTGAAAAATTAACAAAGTTTCTTGAGATAATTAATTTAGTAAATATTTACAAATATTAAATAAAAATTCGTGTCCAAAATGAATGTTATCACTGCAGTTAAGCTCTATGTAGAGAAAATGACCAACGAATCTGGTCCAGGCATGAAAATAATCCTTCTGGACAAGGAAACAGTAAGCGTACCTGTATGATTCATAGCTTATACTCCTAATTACCATATTGTTTACTCTCATCCTCCGATAGACTAGTATTATATCCATGGCATTTAGCCAATCTGAAATGCTGCAACGTGAAGTATATCTTTTTGAGCGTCTCGATTCGGGTCGATCTAATGAACGGCTCAAACATTTAAAGTGTATTGTATTTGTACGCCCAACAAAACAAAATGTTGCTCTGTTAGCCGATGAACTGCGGAATCCCAAATACGGATCTTATTTTATTTGTAAGTACATATTTATATACCAAAAGATATAAAGTTTACCAGATGTGTTTGTTCTTTTAGATTTCAGCAACATCATTCCTAGAACAGACATCAAAGTGCTCGCAGAATGTGATGAAAGTGAATCTGTTCGTGAGGTCAAAGAAGTATACGCCGATTACCTGTGTGTGAATCCAAACCTATTCTCTTTCAACATCCCCAAATGCCTTACTCGGCTAGTATGGCAGCCGGACGCTCTGAGCCGTAGCGTACAAGGACTTACATCAGTGTTGCTGTCGTTAAAGATGAATCCGGTTATTCGTTATCGGTCTGGAAGTGTGCCTGCACAGACGCTGGCCAAGCAAATCTATGAACAAACTACCAAGGAATCATCGCTTTTCGAATTTCGAACACACGAAAATGGTGCACCGCCACCATTGCTTTTGATATTGGATCGTATGGATGATCCGGTTACACCGTTGCTACATCAATGGACATACCAAGCTATGGTACATGAACTACTAAATATTAAAAATAATCGAGTCGATCTTTCTACAACACCGCAAATACCAAAAGATTTTAAAGAAGTCGTCCTCTCAGGGGATCAAGACGAGTTTTACGCGAAGAATATGTATGCGAATTATGGCGAGGTTGGTGCAACAATCAAAAGTCTTATGGAGGAGTTTCAGAAAAAAGCCAAAGATCAGAAAAAGGTAATTTGTTAATGCGGTTAGGGGAAATCCTCAGTTCTAACATGTAAGTGAATCCAGTGACCATTTATCGTTTTTTTAATTTTTGTGCTAGTGTGCAAACGAGTTTGTGGATCGACACGCGTAAAAAATCAAACATGCACATCAAAAACTATATTTCGCAAACCACGGAGGAGGGTTTAGTGTCTGGGTTAGTACGATAAATAGAAAGTGCATGTGTTTAATACCCCGTGGTATCAACACCATATCTGAACTCCTCTCACATATCATGAAAAGCTTATGTCAACTCAGGGTTTTTTTCAGAAGCCATGCCTTCTATACGGTCTATTAGTGCTTCTCCTGTGAGGGTATGCGATCAGTGCCATCAGTGCCCATCAATTTTTTAACCAATTCAGAACAGGTGTCAGGTTGACGTCCGATGTCAAAGAGATTAAGTAGGTGGAAGTAGTTTGTATTAATCTTTCAGCAAGAATCACACATCACCTTACAACAATGCAAACATATCCGAATGTTGTTTTTTTTTTCGTTCTTCACTACAAATTGGTTGATGCTGATTCCAGAGTATTGCGTTCCATTCGCTCCACATGTCCTAGATGGCGCTGCAAAGCTCATCAAGTTCGTGTTTCGCACTTCGATTAGGCTAGCGTCTTCCAGTCGATTATATAAATATTTGGGGAGATATGTGGATGCTGTATTTAATAGGTCCACCTTAAGTCGTTGTTGGTTTGTATGGTTGGTTTAGGGTACTCAGAGCCGCATTGCGTGATATCACTGCTTTGGATTGTATTCTTATAATTTTTCAGCGTTCAGTTCTTCTACGTCTACTGCTACAGTGCAATTCTTTTTCCGTCTAATATATAATAAGTCAAATGAGTTATCAGCTGCACTTGGTATTTGCTTTTAATGACAAGATACCAATTTACAAAATACTCCTGTCTGAAGTTCGATTGGACTTAAATCACTAATTATAGTTGAACAAGTTCGTTCCTTTGTTTAAGTGCACTGCAACAAAAAGATTTGTTGCATTGTTTTGTTGTTAGTTGGAATACATTTCTATGTGCTGCAACATTCCGTAATGTATCTCGATTAACGTTCACATGTCTGGGGATGATTAAGTTAAGCTCTTCTAAGCATCTGCGGAAATAGTATAAGTAAGAAGCAGAAAGATCAAATTCAAGTCATCGATGAGAAAAAGATTGCAAATCTGAAGTTAGGCAAGAATCCTTTAAAAGACGGATAGCTCTTTGAGTAAGGTAATTGGATGTTTTTGGGATGACGATGTTAGTGTCGTTTATGCCCTGAAAAATATCGGTGTTGGCTTAAATGGTAGTACAATTATTTAGAGCACAAATTCAATCTGTTTTTATGAAACATCATAATTAGATAGGTGATTGATTATTTATTATTTTAAGAAAATGATTATGCCACCCAGTATGTTTTTGGGCACCTACTTGCAGGTCGAAAGTATTGCCGACATGAAGAACTTTATTGAAACATATCCACAGTTTAAGAAAATGTCGGGCACAGTAACCAAACATCTTTGCGTCATGGGAGAGCTATCAAATCTGTGTTCGAAGCGAAGTCTCTTCGAATTATCTGAATTAGAACAGGAAGTTGCTTGTAAAGCTGAACATTCTGCACAGTTGCAGAGAATCAAGAAAATTATTGCCGATGAACGAATTTCTGTTGATGATGCCCTTAAGCTGGTGGCCCTGTACGCTTTGCGATATGAACGACACGCCAACTGTGACACGTGTGGACTTTTGCAAATAATTAAAAATCGTGGCGGACGAACATCTCTGGTGCCCAGTTTGATTGAGTATGCCGGACAACATGCTCGACAAGGTGAACTCTTTAATTTGGTGCGGATCACTGACGCTGTTAAGCTTACAAGAAATTTAATAAAGGTATGTTCGTTATAACATTTAAGTTTTATGCTGGGCTTCTCTTCAGGTTAGCTTTAACCGGTGGTTATTTCAGCTTTATACAAATATAAATAACAATCGATTAAATTTAATCAAAAGTGAATAAACCGGACATTGTTATAAAGTAAATCTATATAATGTTGTTTATCAGGGCCTAAAGGGTGTGGAGAATGTTTTCACTCAACATAGTTGCCTTCTAAAGGAAACTCTTGAAGACCTGTTTAAAGGACGTGATCTTGATCCATTATATCCCGCGATTAACTCAGAATTGGTACCTTTCCGTCGACCACCCCAAGAAGTGGTTGTGTTTATTGTTGGCGGGGCCACCTACGAAGAGGCATTGGCCGTCCATCAAATGAACAATTCCGGCTACAAAGTGATTTTAGGCGGCACAACCATTCATAATTCAACAAGTTTTATGCAAGAAGTTCTAACAGCGACACAAGGTGTGCAATTTAAACATACCAAATCGATGCTGAAATTCTGTGCCACTGAGAATTTTTAAAGACTTTGCTTTGTAGTTCCAAACTTAGATAGAAACATAATTACGGATCTAATTGCTTGTATGCATTTTAACTTATAACTATTTTATGCCGTAATGGTATAACAATTAAATAAAATAAATAATTTATTATATTCCTGTTGTAAAAAAATTATTTAAGACACTTAAGTTGTAAAATAAATTAAAACATATAAAGTACAATTATAATATTGTTTATTTTTTTTATTTTTTATCTTCGCTGCTTTAGGTGAGGTCTTTCTCTAATACTTTCCACGGCTGATTGGTAATCGAAAACTCTGCTAGGCAAAATATTGGTGTCCATTCGCTTTGCATGTCCTAACCGTCTTAAACGTCAAATGAGAGCTTTTTTGACCATGTCTATGACACTATACAGCTAGTGAGTGAAATTCTTGATTTAAGTTTCATCTTAGGGATTTCTACATCCGCTTTTGATACGCCAATGCTTCGGCGCCATAGAGCAGGAGTAAGAAGACCAGAGTCCTATGTAGGACCTCTGTAGTATTTGCTAGAGTTCATAGCTTCATAGTAAAGCCGAGTTAGACAAAGTCCCTTACTATCGTCTGTTCGTCGATGTTGTGTGATCTTGATTATTTACAGCATATACCTGGAGCATATTTAAAAGAAAAAAACTGCAACACTAACAATCCATTTGTGAATTGACTTTGTTACTTGTAGTTCTATGAAATATGCCCCCGGTCTGATCATTTAAAGTTTAACCCTCTTCTGTCCCTATAATATTCAAAGCCGACCACTGATGTCAATAACTGACTAAAGTAGCGCGATACTTAGTGCGACCAACTGTCATGTAAAAGGTCACATTCGATTCACAGCCGTATGGAGCTACTCTCGCGATGATCTGACAATTCATCCGAGTAGTACCAATCGGCAATTATCAAGAAAAGAATATCTCAAATCAGCCGTTCGGATACCATATTTTGGTATTTTTAGTTGAGTTATTTGTTTTTCAAATTAAAAAAAGGAATCCTGCAGTGAAAAAATGTAAAACTCTCAGGTTCATTTCAATTCAGAGTTAGTCCATTATTTAACTTAGTACTAAAAACATATGAGAAGGCTATAATCCGCTTTGCGAATCGTTGAATACCCTTGAATTTTCTTTCGGAGTCGGCATAAAACAGGAGGTCCTGCCATCGTGAAAAGAAGTACACACGCACACATGAATGGTTGTGAGAAAAAGCTGGGCCCTGGGTACTAACGAGCCTGTTGCGCCATAAATTAATTTTTTTATTTTGTTATCCTATCCCCAAAAAGTGGGCGTTTTCAAGACTGAACGTGGATACAATATAGAAAATTACATGGCCACCACATCTAATTCAGAAAGCTTATCTTAATCTCTTATGGCCCGACAAAAAGGGGGTTTTCTCAGGGAAGCATTAAGCAAATGCTTCTTAGGAAACTTAGGACTTATGAAGTTAATATTTCGCCGTTTGGTTTGGTATTTTGAGTTTTTTGAAATAAATTAAGTGTATTTAAATAAAAGTGGAATCAACACAACATTAAATAAATAATTGAAATATTGGCCGTATTCCGGATTTCAGATTACAACTTAAAATTGAGTTAAGGTAAGGTGGAGCGCAGTATCTTACTGAGTTAAAGTATAAATGTCAAACTATTCAAATCCTTCGTTTGTAATATCATTTTTCCATAAATAAAGATTTCTACTTTTTTTTTTATCTATTCAGAAACGTAAAAAATAACTTAAATGAATTCATATCACCGGTATCATCGGCAAAAATATCTTCATGACAGGTTGAAGACAAATCAGCTGTTTCACTCATATCTCATGTGTAAATTTTCAATTTGTTTTGTCAGTACTTTCTCTTAAACTACACGCGACTAAAATGATCGTTTGACCAATGAGAAAAGTGCATCGGCAGAGTTAACTTAAATAAAAAAAAAGGTTTATGGCGCAACAGGCTCGTTAGTACCCAGGGCCTAGCTTTTTTCTCACAACCATTCATATGTGCGTGTGTACTTCTTAGCACGATGGCAGGACCTCCTGTTTTATGCCGAATCCGAACGGCTAAGTTGAGATAAGTTTTCATGACAATTGATACTACTCGGATGATTTGTCAGGTCATCACGAGAGGAGGGCCAGTGAAAAATCATTTTGGTGTTGCCTTCTGCATGGCAGTTCATCGCACTAACCATCGCGCCACAAAACTAAAACCCGGAACGCGGCCATTCATTCTTATCATCTACATTGATCTCTCAAATGGCACACACACACACAGAAACTGATCAATCTCTTTAATGTTCGATTAGGATAAGACTACTGAGAGCAGAGCAAATCTGAAAATCCCAATCGAAATTGCTATAAATTATTTCTCTATGCTACAAACTATGTATCAAAACTAATATGCCCCTATGGGATAGAGTATACAAAATTTCCAATGGTATCCCCTGCTGAATTTGTTTTCATTCTTAGATCTGAGTGATAAATAATTTGGTAACAGTTATAATAATATATAAATCTATTATCGATCTAGCTGTTATGAAAAGCTATAGAAATCTATCCATTCAGCACAGTCAGCTCAGTTCCCACTGTCCCCCGTTTTGTTGACTGAAAAAAGCACAAACTTTAAGGGTGCAACAAGTTATATGTGACCTGCAAACAAAATATCCCCTTATTTACTTAAAGTCAGTTATCTTTCGCAGGTATTTAACTTATGATGTCCCTCTTAAGTTTGCCCTCAGACTGTTCATTCTATTTAGTTTTCTTTTAAAGCACTGAATATCAATAACTTTATCAAAAATTACTGCACAATAAGGGTGAATAATAGTTTATTGCAAAAAATAGGTAATTGATAGATCTGTCTATAGAATTAGATTCAGCTGAGTCGATAAGAGAAACTGATGGTCGGCAACAAAGCGAATCGGACGGATTCTATTCTACGATACAGCCATAAAGTGAAATTGAAATAAGGAACAGTGTTGCCGGAGAGCAACATAATAGCGTAGTAACCGCCAAAAAAGGGGAGTATCTTGAAAAACTACAGACATATTTTAAGTCTTCAAAAATAAGTGTGATCACACACTTTTTTTCAATTAAAAAACTTAACTGGAAAGATAACATCGGATAACTCATTAAGATGGCCGCCTCAGCCTTATACTCTTGTAAAAGACCTTCGGAAAGAAATTAGTTTCAAGCAACAGCCTCTAACCGCAAACTACTAGGGAACTGCAAGGCGGATGAGCATACCAGACAGGACACTACCCTTGATATCCTACTACCAGCTGATATGTTAAGTATGCCCCTAGCAACATGTAAACTACAGATCAAACTGGATGCGGTGAAGAAAGCAAACCGCAAATGGATGAACCGGACAACTTCATACGCTGTATAGGCAGTTCAGAATGGTGCAATTAGTCGAACGCATATAGGGAAGGTCGACAGATCCACGTGGTACCGCAACGGAGCTATATGGTCTAAGTGTGCCGTGCAGCCACTGCAACTTAACCTATATACAGAGTCAATTTTTTTTTAAATAGTTTTCAGAAAAAGTCGGACCGTCACGTAACAACTCCGAATTGCTAAAATTTTATAAAATTGTTTTGTATAGTTTTAATTTTTTTTTTTTTAATGGCAAAAATGAATAAATCCGGATGGACTGAGAGATCAAGGTTGCTGTCAGAAGATTGCAAATAATTCTCCAAAAAATCATGTAATAATGCAGGCTAATGTTCTAGCCACAACACGATCAAGGCCTTGCCACACAGAAAAAGGCGTTTTAAAAACTTATGTTTTTCAAAGTTAAAATATTCTCGAAATGTCAAATGTAAAAATAGGTAGATGTTTCTTTGGAAAACCCCAAAATTCTGTGGCATTTAACCTACTTAAAGGAATCCAAGTTTACTAAATAACCATAATATAATTTTAATTTGAAATATTCTATCAAGAATTACAATGTTTTAAGTACTAATTTAACAAACCATTTTGTATGAATTAAATTTATTTATGTTGACATTACAATCTTTAAAGAAATAGGAGAACGAATGTGAAAGGAGGTGTACGAGAGTCAGTACGGAGGTGTTGAAAGTACTACAATACTCCAATGGGAGTACTTTCGGCAACACTGATAAGAAAGCGAATGGGAATTGAATTTCGCCGGAATCTATGATAGGCATGCTTATGTACATACTTTGGCCATATCATATATGTACCCATATATACTGGAAAGTTTCATTCCAAGTATGTATTATGTATACATTACTGAAAAAAAAGGCACTTCTCTGAATATTTCCTTGCTCCGAATTTTTCAGCATTTGTTAGCTTTTCGTACGGAGTGTTCTGTGTCATTGTAAAAACGTTTACCAGCGCCCGCGACCTGCTATTCAAACAATGAACGAAACCGAAAAACTTATTCTGGCAATTGAGAAAGAGGAAGGTTTGTGGCATGTTAATTCACCATCCTTTTTACAAAAGAAAATAAAAAATGAAGCTTGGTATAGAATCGGACAAGAAATTCCACCTGAGTGGGGTGATTTATCTCATTCAGACCGTCGGATTGCACGTAAGATTTTTTTGTTATTTTCTTTCTTTCCTGTTGGGATATCTAACTCATGTGGTTAGTGACTTAAAAGTGCAATTGGAATATGAAATATAGGTACTTACTTATACATATTTTATAATACAAAATGCTGAAGATAAAAGTTTCAGAAAATGTGTCAAGTAAATTGAATTTCTGGAGCAAGTAATTATGTGCGTTGGAAGATAGGTACTTAATTCTTTTCATTTATCAGTTTAATATTAAGTCTTTAACCGTATATTTTCAGTCAAGATAAGCACACTCTCGTTTTTTTATATATATATACATTTATTTCTGTTTCCTCTTAGTTGGGGTGACTCCGCTCAAAGAGAAAATTAAAAAAATGTTAATGTTCGATTAGGATAAGACTAGTGAAAATATGAAACCGGAGAGCAGAGCAAATCTGAAAATCCCAATCGAAATTGCTATAAATTATTTCTCTATGCTACAAACTATGTATCAAAACTAATATGCCCCTATGGGATAGAGTATACAAAATTGCCAATGGTATCCCCTGCTGAATTTGTTTTCATTCTTAGATCTGAGTGATAAATAATTTGGTAACAGTTACATATAATAACATATAAATCTATTATCGATCTAGCTGTTATGATAAGCTATAGATATCTATCCATTCAGCACAGTCAGCTCAGTTCCCACTGTCCCCCGTTTTGTTGACTAAAAAAAGCACAAACTTTAAGGGTGCAACAAGTTATATGTGACCTGCAAACAAAATATCCCCTTATTTACCTAAAGTCAGTTATCTTTCGCAGGTATTTAACTTATGAGCCATTTACCTTTTATAATCACCGTTATCGTAAAAACCGCCGGGGAGAACATTCCGCCAAAAATTTTCTTTTTGTCATTGTAGAATCCGTAACAAAATTCAAGAGGGTACAGTTCACTTGTCGGTAATGTAGGTGTTTATCACTAGTTCATAAAAAAACGAACGAAACGAAATTCCTAAGACAAAATGTAACATTCGCTGTTCTTTCATTGCGGATTTGGCTGTTATTTGTTGCATATAAAAATAAATTCGGAAAACTTTTGTTTAAAATACAGTTTCATTAATCTAAATACCTATTTATTTGCAACATTGTGCAGGAAAAACAAATGAAATCGCTATCAGTTTAAAGATCTAATTAGATCGATGAAGCACAATCCAGATATTGCCAAAAATATTTGCAAAAGCCACAAGGACCATCAAGAACATATAAAAATGCCGCAAATTTTAACAAATCTGAAATTATTTATTTGTAAAGTCAGTTCAAATCACAAATTAAAACAAAAAAATACGTTTGATTCGGTAGTTCCAAAATATCTTCTGATGTCCCTCTTAAGTTTGCCCTCAGACTGTTCATTCTATTTAGTTTTCTTTTAAAGCACTGAATATCAATAACTTTATCAAAAATTACTGCACAATAAGGGTGAATAATAGTTTATTGCAAAAAATACTGTGAGCGTCAAAAGTGAGTAAACACCCATGCGATTTCCGAAGTTACATGTAATTTAAGCGACAAAAATAAACAAAAAAAGAATTCCAAAAATACAAAATAAAAGCTTTATTCAATAGTAAAACAATTAACAAAAATAAAAATTAAAATATTAATTAATGTATAGACTAGACTAGAAAAACTAGACATACTACGTAATATACGCGTCAAAAGTAAGTAAACATCATGCAACCTCCCATCGTTTAATATTAATCAGTTAGATTTACTGTTATAATATTTAATAAATATTACTGCGGAGGTAAGTTCAGTGTAAGCAGTGCAATTCGATTTTTTTCATAATGAGGAGTGAAATATCTTTGGAAACGCGGAAAATTATAGTGGATTTGAGGAAAAAAGGGAAATCATATCGGGATATTGGCGAAATAGTAAATAGGAACCATGTGTCGGTGAAAAAAATTATCGATAAATACAAAAAAATTAAAACATTGGAAAATTTCAAACGGACAGGTAGACCAAAAAAGTTAAATAAAAGAGAAGAAAGACAAATTGTAACTGAAGTGAAGGAAAATCCAAGTTCAAGTGCCGTTAAAATAGCGGAAAATCTAACAACAACAACCGAAAAATCAATCAGTGCGAGTACTGTTCGGCAAACACTGCACAAATCGGGCTTACATGGTAGAAGTGCTAGAAAGAAACCACTGATATCTAAAGTCAATAAAAAAAAACGTTTAACATTTGCAAAAAAATATATAAATATTGATATTTCGTTTTGGAAAAACATTTTATTTACAGATGAAAGTAAATTTGAAATTTTTGAAAGCAATACAAATAAAAAAATTTGGAGAGAAAAAAACAAAGAATTCAGTGAACAAAATGTAAGGAGCACAGTAAAACATGGGGGTGGTTCAGTGATGGTGTGGGGGTGTATGGCGGCGTCGGGGGTTGGGAATCTTGTCTTCATTGAAAGTACAATGAATAAACAAGACTATCTTAACATCCTAAGAAATAACCTGCAACCGAGCGTAGACAAATTAGGTATGCTTAGCAATTGGATCTTTCAGCAAGACAATGATCCTAAACATACCGCGCGGCTCGTTAAGGAATGGTTGCTTTACAGGACTCCAAAACAGCTCGATCACCCTCCACAATCGCCGGACCTAAACCCTATTGAACATTTATGGGATCATTTGGACCGGCAAATTCGCAAAAGGACTATCAAAAGCAAAGATGACCTAAAAAAGGCTTTAATTGAGGAATGGTCCAAAATATCTTCCGATATTACAAATAACCTCGTCGTATCTATTCCACGAAGACTTAAAGAAGTTATAAAGTCTAAAGGTGGCATAACTAAATACTAACTCCTTAATTTAAGATGATCAATTTATAAATTCCTCTAACTAATTACAGATGTTTACTTACTTTTGACGCGTATATTACGTAGTATGTCTAGTTTTTGTTTCAAAAAATATACATTAATTAATTTTTGAATTTTTATTTTTGTTAATTGTTTTACTATTGAATAAAGCTTTTATTTGGTATTTTTGGAATTATTTTTTTGTTTATATTTTTGCTTAATTTACATGTAACTTCGGAAATCGCATGGGTGTTTACTCACTTTTGACGCTCACGGTAGGTAATTGATAGATCTGTCTTTAGAATTAGATTCAGCTGAGTCGATAAGAGAAACTGATGGTCGGCAACAAAACGAATCGGACGGATTCTATTCTACGATACAGCCATAAAGTGAAATTGAAATAAGGAACAGTGTTGCCGGAGAGCAACATAATAACGTAGTAACCGCCAAAAAGGGGAGTATCTTGAAAAACTACAGACATATTTTAAGTCTTCAAAAATAAGTGTGATCACACACTTTTTTTTCAATTAAAAAACTTAACTGGAAAGATAACATCGGATAACTCATTAAGATGGCCGCCTCAGCCTTATACTCTTGTAAAAGACCTTCGGAAAGAAATTAGTTTCAAGCAACAGCCTCTAACCGCAAACTACTAGGGAACTGCAAGGCGGATGAGCATACCAGACAGGACACTACCCTTTATATCCTACTACCAGCTGATATGTTAAGTATGCCCCAAGCAACATGTAAACTACAGATCAAACTGGATGCGGTGAAGAAAGCAAGACGCAAATGGATGAACCGGACAACTTCATACGCTGTATAGGCAGTTCAGAATGGTGCAATTAGTCGAACGCATATAGGGAAGGTCGACAGATCCACGTGGTGCCGCAACGGAGCTATATGGTCTAAGTGTGCCGTGCAGCCACTGCAACTTAACCTATATACAGAGTCAATTTTTTTTTTAAATAGTTTTCAGAAAAAGTCGGACCGTCACGTAACAACTCCGAATTGCTAAAATTTTATAAAATTGTTTTGTATAGTTTTCTTTTTTTTTTATGGCAAAAATGTATAAATCCGGATGGACTGAGAGATCAAGGTTGCTGTCAGAAGATTGCAAATAATTCTCCAAAAAATCTAGCCACAACATGATCAAGGCCTTGCCACACAGAAAAAGGCGTTTTAAAAACTTATGTTTTTCAAAGTTAAAATATTCTCGAAATGTCAAATGTAAAAATAGGTAGATGTTTCTTTGGAAAACCCCAAAATTCTGTGGCATTTAACCTACTTAAAGGAATCCAAGTTTACTAAATAACCATAATATAATTTTACTTTGAAATATTCTATCAAGAATTACAATGTTTTAAGTACTAATTTAACAAACCATTTGATATGAATTAAATTTATTTATGTTGACATTACAATCTTTAAAGAAATAGGAGAACGAATGTGAAAGGAGGTGTACGAGAGTCAGTCTGGAGCTGTTGAAAGTACTACAATACTCCAATGGGAGTACTTTCGGCAACACTGATAAGGAAGCGAATGGGAATTGAATTTCGCTGGAATCTATGATAGGCATGCTTATGTACATACTTTGGCCATATCATATCTGTACCCATATATACTGGAAAGTTTCATTCCAAGTATGTATTGTGTATACATTACTGAAAAAAACGTCACTTCTCTGAATATTTCCTTGCTCCGAATTTTTCAGTATTTGTTAGCTTTGCGTACGGAGTGTTCTGTGTCATTGTAGAAACGTTTACCAGCGCCCGCGACCTGCTATACAAACAATGAACGAAACCGAAAAACTTATTCTGGCAATTGAGAAAGAGGAGTGTTTGTGGAATGTTAATTCACCATCCTTTTTACAAAAGAAAATAAAAAATGAAGCTTGGTATAGAATCGGACAGGAAATTGCACCTGAGTGGGGTGATTTATCTCATTCAGACCGTCGGATTGCACGTAAGAATTTTTTTGTTATTTTCTTTCTTTCCTGTTGGGATATCTAAACTCATGTGGTTAGTGACTTAAAAGTGCAATTGGAATATGAAATATAGGTACTTACTTATATTTTATAATACAAAATGCTGAAGATAAAAGTTTCAGAAAATGTGTCAAGTAAATTGAATTTCTGGAGCAAGTAATTATGTGCGTTGGAAGATAGGTACTTAATTCTTTTCATTTATCAGTTTAATATTAAGTCTTTAACCGTATATTTTCAGTCAAGATAAACACACTCTCGTTTTTTTATATATGTATACATTTATTTCTGTTTCCTCTTAGTTGGGGTGACTCCGCTCAAAGAGAAAATTAAAAAAAATATTAATACAAGAAGTGTATATGCATCAAGTTCGTGTACAGGGTCGCAAAGGTGTATTTTCATGTTTACACGGAAAAATGTATACACCGTCTTGTTCCGATTCCGCCAGCATGAAAGTTAGTTTTTTTTATTCATTTAGCACACCCAAACTCACAGCCCTCACAACATGGGGCGGAATGCTGTGAGTTTAAGTGTGCTTAATAAACTGTGAACTAAATTTATTTTCAATACTCCGTGGGGAACTATACTTTCACTTAGAACTTAGCTGTTAGTTTGCAAACAAAAAAACGAGTGGTGGATGCACGACTGGGTCGTACGCAACTTTCTCTTTAACAGCGAGTTAATTTGACGTTTTTAACAATTTGGCCAAAATACACAATAATATTTATTTTGATTAATGATGCTAAAGATGATATAAATAATGTCGAAATGTGATTATACGAACGTTTATTCCGTAATTCAAGTAATCAGTTGAATAATAATTATTTTCCGTTATTGGCCAAAACTGAAAATTCCGTTTAGGGATAATTGCGCCAAAACCAATTATATAGAACTCATAAAAATAGTAATAGTAGTATAGAAATTAAATTTCATTACATTTGGCCAAATAGTTAACGAAAAATTGACAATTTTCTTAATATGGCCTATATGCAAAAATCCGTCATAGGATGCTATATTATTGTATATATGAAGTTAAATCAAAATCGTTTTCAAAGTCGAGTCGTTTTCAAAAAAATTGAGGTTATGTATGCTTTTTATATGGCAGGTGCCGGTAACAACATGGCTAAAAGCAAAAAAATAGGTCTAGAACTAAGAGCAAACAAACGCTGGACACGAAATTAAAAGAAAATCGGTCAAGTCGTTTAGGCTGGAGAGACATGTGCGGACAGACGAACCGACGGACGGAATTTCAAAAACCAATTTTTTGAGTTCCGTTATCATCGTTATGTTAGAATCAACAAAAATCTCGAGGTCTAAAATTTTCAAGAAAACAATATCTTTCTCTTTATTCGGTACAGCTGTGAGTTCTCCAAATGATGTCCGCTTGCAGCTTAAATTTGGACAAACCATGTTTTTCACACGCGCGGGCAAACCATATAGCTTATTTTTGTTGGCTAGAAACGGACTGACAAAAATTATCGTACACTTAAATTAGTATTGATTTTGTTGGTATACCCTATCCCATAGAAGTATATTATTTTTGATACGTAGTTTGTAAGGCTCAAGTTATAGCTATGAACAACTTCACAAAAACAAAAAAAAAACATGATGAAATTGAAATTTTACCTCCACAGCTTTTTATAGGAATCACTGGAAAATTCCGTTTAATTTTAGTGGAACGACAATCATTACTTCATAACAATAAATCTTGGTCATTGAAAAACAAAAACTAATTTTCTGGGAATACTTAAATTAAAAATTGTTTTTTTTTTTTTAAATCATGTGCTAAAATTCATAACCTTTGTTTTGACACCAACTCGCCAATGATAATAATAATAAAAAAGCCGCAAGATGTAAAAGAAAATTTCCAATGATAGCTATAACTGGGCCCTAACAGATCGCAGATCGACTCAGAATCGCTAGCTGAGAATCGATCCGCACAGCGGATTGTAGCCTTCTCATATGTTGCTACTTATATTACTTTTTTCATTTTACAGACATTTAAGTTTATGAAATAAGTTTATTGAAAAAATGAATGGTTGGCGTTATTTTTATTTTTATCGGTGGTCACTGTCCACAGCGTCTACAGGTATCCGTTTGATTTCAAATAATGGACCTTCATCATATTCGGGCTCGGGAAGATCATTTTCCCAGATCATCATCTCAACGGCTAACAAGTTGTGTCCACTGTCGTCATACTTGAGGTAACCGGCTCGGTACAGCATCATTGGAAATCGGTTCCACGAAATTCTTAGAAAAGAACTGCGACACACATCAATAGCAAACTTTCAGTTTTAAATTTAATATTTCACTTTTGACTTACATACTTACATACTAACTTCGATTTCTTTGAGATCTATAAACATTGAAACACATTAACAATACCTTCGTTATAAAATCCTATGCCATTGCATAGAGAAACAATTTAGCTAGATATACCTTTAAGTTACGGGTGTTTTTTAACTTTAAGGCAGTGTGTCAGTTGCGCTAAAATGAGGGTTAAATTTTAATCGCTGGCTAATTTTTGACATTTCTGAAGGGTTAAAAAAAAAATTGGCTTTTTGCTGTGTCACTTGGATTAAATGGGATATTATTTTAATACTTCATATTTTCAATAATTTCCCAAAATAATTGGAACAAATTCCTTTTTTTATAATTTCTTGTAACAAAAAAATATCGGATAGATTTTAGAGGGATCATCCAAAATCCCTTAACTATTCATTATTGTCAGTGAAACAAATATTGTTGTACAGTTTGTGCTCAACATTAAAGACATCCGCAATGGTTTGTTCATGTTGAAAATATTTCACGCACATCGAAACAGATGTAATCATAACAATTTTGAAACCATCTTTTTTAAAAATCCAAATCTAGTTTATTTTACAACTTTCATTACATTTTCTGATATAAAATACATGTTTTTTTTATTTAATAATGGGAATGATGCACTATTTTCCCACATGTGAACACTGGTAACGAGGAATAATCCATGCGCGTACTTTACATCTGTGTCACTCCGCAGTAGGTATACTAAATGTAAAAAATTAACGACTGGATTAATTTTAGCGAGCTGTTGAGCAGGTTAAAATTTTGAAGTCTCTATTCACCATACTAACGTTAAAAATTATCCACTGGCTAAAATTTTAACGCAATTGACACACGGCCTAAGTTGATAACACTATTTTAACTGGCGGCCATTAAGTCAGAATTTTCAAGTGATTTATTTTAAGTTTGGTTGGGCAATTAAGCAGTTCAACATGATTAGACTGACTAATTTTCAGTTTGAAAAATGCACTACGCATTACGTCCATTTTACGGTCAACATAATCGTCTATCAGAGCAATTAATTCGATTAATTATGGAACGTTTTCGCACCACGTTTACTCTAAACGATGTTACATATACACAGACATACATGGCTAGATCTATTCAGCTAGCGATTCTGTGTGGATTTATATACTTTGAGGTATACCTCGAAATCATTTCTCTATATTACAAACATATTATTTCTCTATATTACAAACAAAATGTCAAAACTATAATATACCCCTACGTAATAGTGATATAATAAAATATTACGCATACGCCTTGAATGACAATACCAAAATAGCTGGTTAACAACTATAGCCAAAAGTAACATAAAATAGCCCAGTCTCCTCCTGTGCTTCAGAACTTAATCATTCTATGGTACAAATTCACTTTCGTATTGTTGCGATCGTTTTTCGAAAGATGCAAATACGATGGTCCAGATAGTATGGGCCACATTGTTCTGAAAATGTGGTCTTCTTTCTATCGGTCCTACTCATTAGGATTCTTTCCCAGTTTTTCTGTGGGGATACTTTAAGTTGATAGTCTACGCCGATAAGCCCAAAACGATTAACCACTTGGAGGACAGCATTCGCCGCGTTATTGCTGACGTACGCCCATAAATGTTGGAAAAGTCATCGAAGATTGGACCTCCAGATCAGACTACGTCTGAGCCAGCCGTGGCGGTTATATGCCTGAAATCATATGTATTTAAATTATAATGCCAGAAGATTATCTTAAAAACAAAGAAAATTTCACGTCAATTTAAAAAAAAACCATATTTGTTTTATCCCATTTCAAAGTTCTATTCCCATAAAAAAACACCCTTTATATGGATCTACTCAGAGTCACTAGCCCCTTCATCCGCCCGTACGTCACCAGTTTGTGGGCCTTAAATGTTGAGCTACAATGTTCAAATTCTGCGATGCTCCTAGCAGAACAAACTGTCAGAGTAATATGTTGTGATAAAATATCTGAGTAATATATTGTGACAATAAAATTTTCTATGTGCCATCTTCGTAAAGATTTAAGCCACGCCAACTTTTCGGGTATGTTTAATTTAAGAAATAAATGGGATTAAACGATTCGCACAGCAGATCGTAGCCTTCTCGAATATATTTTTTTATTTAGCAATTAAAATATTCACTATTGAAATAATATAACGTAAGGCAAAACAATGTTTGCCGGGTCAACTAGTTGTTTTTTATTCTTTCATTACCAATTTTAATGATATGCTTTTAATTCGAAATATATATCTATTTTCAGTTCAAGGAATCAAAAATAGATGGACACATATAAAAGACTACTATAAACGAGAAAAACAACTAAAGACAAAATATTTTTCGAAGAGGAAGTCTAAATTCGTTATGAGGAGGAAATATGTATTTACTGATATATTAGGTTTCCTAGATTCCACTATAAACGCCGCCAAAAATAAATTAACAACTCAACCCTCAACTGAACTTAATGAGTCGTCCAACAGCGCTGCATTTGACGAAATCACCACAACAGCACTAAATACATCAACAAACAATTCTGTGTTAACATCGCCAGTCATAAAAAACGAAATATTTGATGATGACACTGATTTAATGTTACAATGTCCAGAAAATATAACAAATGTTAAATCGGAAAATTTTCAAAATCGACGTTTTTTATTGGAAATATCCGATGACTCAAATTCAGAACTACCACGAACGAACAGTTGCCATAACTTCCAGCCAGAACAGCCTATTCTTAAACACATAAGTACACCAACAGCGCGACTGTGTCTTGAGACTTCTGAACCATTTATAGATACCAACTCTCAGTTTAGACAGACAGAACGTAATCAATCGATCGCACAAACTTTCCAACAAAATGAAACAGAAAACTTGTCGCGACAACCTATGGGAGCGTATACTTCGACCCGCTCGATTATAAATTCTCAGCAGCCAATACCATTTTTACAACCTCAGACGACCCAATGTGAAAATCAAGTTGCTCACGGTACATATGATTTATTAACGACCAATCCGAATGTGACATTTTTAGTAAGTTGCGCACAAGATATGGATGAAATGACACCATACCAGCGAATTGAGTTCAAATCGGGAATTATAAATTTGTTAAGGGAAATTAAATTCCCTGATAAAATGGATGTTAATTGATATATTTGTCTATAAATAAATAGGTTACAAAGAAACATTGATTTTGTTTATAAAGCAATAGCTTGCTCAAATATATTTTCAGCAATATTCTCACGTTTGCTGATAGCATAAAAATAACAAATTCGTTAATAAATATTAGGGATAAACGGCCCATTGTACAGCAAATTTGAAAAGCTTCTCATGACAGTTTTAAACTAGTCGGACTTTGTGTTCCAACTTTGGGGATTTCATTTGATTTAATACTCAAGTTATGTAAAAAGTCGTTCGTATATATACCTAGTCATTGATTTTTTTTTTATATACTTACTTAGAAGTAATGATTACTATTTTCTCATGAATACTTTATACATCTTTAGGGTTTGAATATTGAGTTCTTTAAATATAATATACCGGTGACATGGCGCAGGTGAACAAAATCATTTTTCTCGACGAATTATTTTTGTTGTTTAAAGAGGGTGTTTTAGGGAAATGCGCCTATGTACACTACGCAGTGAAGTATTTAAATGATCACTGGTCACTTTCTGAAAACTATCGTTTTCTTCTTTTTGGGTTCATTCGATTTATCTGACCCTGGGTCTAGATTTGTAAGTATGCAAATTATTATTTCTGCCATGGTGTTACTCTTGCAAGTGTATGTGAAACATTCAATTGGTGATGGGTTCTAACTGTTGGCATGAAATTTTCTGTTATTATAATTTAAATGCCATACCCTGAAGGTAATTCACCAAAAAATTGAAAAATATATGATAATCGCAGAATGCACTGAAACACACATTTATGTAATCTGTATTTGCTGCAATTATGCAATTATTATGGTAACAAACTCTCAAAAGGCAGAAGGCCAAGAATTCCATTTACCAATAGCAATACAAAATAATAGACGATCGTGGTCGTTTTCTTTTGGTATGTTTTCTCTATCCCGTCTGTCGGCTGTCAGAGATACTCGCCACCTGGATGTCATCATTAATATCACTGTGTAAAAGAGAATACATACCCAAAATCAAATTCGCTTTTATGCCAGCAGCCGACACTCGAAGGTAAAAAATCGAACGTTTAACTCGCTCTCGTGTACAGAAACACACATATAAAAAACTAATTATTTTTACTTTCAAATCTAAACCCGGGCGAATTAAGGGCCGCTCAGAATGGGTATCTGTAGCTGGTATCGCTGTCAAAAGAGAGATACATTTATTGCATGAAGTTGCCATCCATTCAACTTCAAGCTACAGGATCAAGAAGATACACATTGGATAAGCGCTTACGGCTTGCCTTGTTTTTAAATTCTATTCAGCTACAAGCTTCCAGCTACAGATACGCATTCTGGGCGGCCTTTAATGAAATGCTTCGAGTGAGTTATAACGTGGTGGACAATCAGTTATTACGAGTATAATGACTTCATTACTTTGTAACGAATGATTATTTTTCCCACACCTCTAGGATAGGGCCATGTATTGCAAACAAGCGGTTGGAAATGTTGTACCCAGACAATTTTATTACCTGTGAACAGGTATATATTTTCAATCGTTGGAATTTCTCACAATCAAGGAATGCACTTCTTAAAAATCGTATGGAAAGAAGCGCCAATAAAATGAGGCCATTGCGAATATTTTGTTGCAGGAGCGATTTTTTTTTCAAAGGTTTGTTAAGAATATTTAAAAAAAAATCACCCAAAAGAACTGTTTTTATTTAGTTTAAGAAAAATGGGTTCCGGAAAGCCTTTGACAGCGACACAAAGCTTTCAGACCTTTCACGCCCAGAAATCTAGAAATTTAAGGTGGTTAAGCCACGTCCACTTTTTGTTTTAAAGATAAGATGGGATTGAGGGTATTCCTTCTCATATGTTTTTAGAAAAAAAATACGTGGTAGTGGGTGGATTTTGAAAATGTTTACCTACACTTGTTCTGCTTCGTCGGACAGAAACTCTGTTTACGAAATTTCAACAATATAGCTCAAAATTTATGGCCAAAGACAGCGATTCTGAGTGAATCCATATACTTTGAGGTATACCTATCGAAATTATTTCTCTTTATTACAAACATAATGTCAAAACTAAAATATAACCTGGAAAGGGGTTTACAAAAAATACTCATTTCCGCGAATTTCGCTCATAAAACAAAGAATTGCTTTGTGAGTTTCTGTCAAACTTCTGGGATGTCATCCTTTGACTTTTGACATTTTCTCACTAGCAAAATTTGTACGCGAAGAAAACAACAACAAAATTAACGAACAAAATGTTTTTATCGTTCACCTATTTACACTTTTATCAGTATGCATACGGTTTATGGATGTTTTATATCCGAATTCATTCAAAGTTACACTTGCACATGAGTTAGCGATATAATACAATATTACGCAAAGGCCTTGAATGACAATACCAAAATAGCTGTTTAACTATAGTCTATAGTAACATAAATTAGCCCAGTCTCTTCCTGTACTTCAGAACTTAATCATTCTTAACTTAATTTCTTGTCTATGGATTAGAAATTATCTCTGGAAATGTTCAATTCAAATTATTTTAGACAGTTTCAAATCTGCAAATTACTAAATAAATGTTCTCCTTTTTATTTTGCTATATGAATTAAGGTGACCAGATCCAGGACCACAAAACGTGACAAAAAACGAAATATAGATATAGGATTGTCTAAATATGTTATTCAGAGACTTTTTCAATATATTTACCGTTGGTCAAATATTTTATCACTCCTGCCTCAAAAATCAGTGACACACAAATGGAAGAACGACTTAGCTAGCGATTCTGAGTCGATCCATATATTTATTTTAAGTCGTGTTTATACCGATTTTTTAATTAGTGCTGAATAAAAATGTTGTTGAATAATTGTAATGTCGAAAAATAATTTAATTAACTGAGATAACATGATGATGCATGTTTTTTTTCAAAAAGATACCGGACATTTTTTTTTCTGGACAAAAAGTAGACATATCCTCTTAAAAGAGGGCGTCTGGCCAGCCTAATATGATCCTTCTAATATACGTTTTTTAGATGCATGTCTTTCAGAAAAAAGGTCTATTCCTGTACATGATCGTTTTTACTGATTCTTACTGCGTTCAACTGATTTTTAATTATTAGTTATTTTTATTTATTTAAAAGGAAAGCTAGTAAGTGATCAACAATCTACCCCTTCACAAAAACCTGGTTACTCATTCCGTGACTTTGAAAACGATAATCGTTGGCGAAAAACGGTACGAACCTAGCGTGTAACTTGTATACATATGCAGACACACGATATAAATATTACAAGCTACTTACTTAGCAAGTCTCCTACTCTATCGTCAACGATAATCGTTTTAAATGTTACGGAATGAGATGAGTACCCTGTTAAATAATTTATAAAAGAAATGTTTGCAAAAGTACGGGAACAGACCTAATATGCTAAGCTCATTTACAGCTTTTTTAAAAGGGGTATATCAAAAAGAGTGGTCTTCAATGCTAGCAAAATAAAATGTCATCCATCATTGATGCAAAACAAAAATTTACATCTTTTATCTATGAATAGCACTTACCTCGAGAAACTGAAAACCATTCCATGCTTCGTTGAGACCCATCTTCAGATTCGTACTGTGATGTGACACATGGGGATGTCCGGTGACCTACGAACACAAAATTACCCATATGTCGCCTATTTGTACTAACCCAAGAGCGTGTGGCCTTAGTCACTTATATATTTCTCTGTCGCGGGTTGACACGGCTAAATCATAGTAGATATCAGAAGATTCTTAATGAAACCTAGTTTCAAACTATACATACACCCTAGATATTAAGTAGTAAGTTTCAGCACAAATTGCTTTAGTAAAAACGCATGTTATTTTTTTTACAATATATAATTATTGTACTACATTGCGATACGATTCAGTACAATGTTTTCGCCATCAAACTTTATCTGAGCACAAGATGCCGCCAGGTTGAATTAATATGTTTATAAGTTGACACAGAACGAGTCTATTCTCAGTCTTATTGGAACCGCTGTCGTTGCTCTGAAGTTTTCTGTGCAAAGTTTAGTATTACTCATGCTCAATTAGTATACCAAGACGCGAAAATAACTCTACAAAAATGCATAAATCAACATTGTTAGTAACTCTGATTATAACATTTGTTTCGTTTGGTAAGTCTGCTTGCAACTGAGTGGGGTTTTCTATTGATCTTGTTATATTGGTAACGTCATATAATGTGCTATGATTGTTATTTTGGTAGATATTTTTCGATTTTGCTTGTGTTGTTAATTGTTGTTTTTATGATATAAATACTATATTTATTAAAATTGGTGTTAAGTTAATAATACAATGTGACTTATAAAATTGATTATTTGCATATTGGAGGATTTTTCGTTACATTTATTTCGCTTGTCAAAAGAGGGATTTCCATAAATCTTGTTTATAATGGGGTTTTCGTACGTTATCTGTGTGTTTTTGCATATGTCATGGTGGTTTGATTCTACAAGTTTGTTATGAATGAATCAGATTTCGTATCAACAGAAAAAGTTGACAATTGACAATTGCAAAACACAAATTCATACAACCATACAAAAAAAATGTATAATTAGCTGAATCAGACTTCGCCAAATAGGACATTTCGTTATCACAAAAAAGTACCAATTCTATCAACTTTGAAGTGACTTTGTTTACGCAGCCAATTATTAACAAACAACAAACGAAATATTTTTAATCAATTAAAATGAAAATGACTAATAAATAAATGTGTGTCTAGCTGAAAGAAACCCCTGTCCACCAATAAACAATTTATGTCAGAACTGTTAATTAAAAATGAATGCCTAACAATTTCGTCTTTTTATGACAGAAAATTATTCCATAGGTACGTGCGTCGTCGGTCCGTCTGTCAACAATGGCTTTTCTTTATATTGACAGTATTTTGGTCAAAAATTAATCCATTTTTTTTCTATTAGATAATTTATTAGCAATGCAATATTCCAAATATTGTACGCGAAATTATTATTCTTTGGTCCTAACTGTTTGTCTACGATGTGGCGAAAGAAATTAAAAAGATTAATTAAAAAAGAATCGTTATTTTTTCTCTTGCTCTCTTTCAAAGCATTCCCTATTGAAAAATGCTTAACTAAATAGAAACGCTACTGTTATTATCTTCATCGCTTTTGTGTGTACTGCAAAGATTGATAGGTTTAACCAATTGCGTAAAGTGTTTCAAGTATTTTAAACCAATAAATTCAAACTTGGAGTAACATGGGTTGTAACATTTTCTTAACAATGTTGAAAAGGCTAAAATTAACTCTTTCAAATAGCAGGATGAACAAGCCGTCTATTGCTATAAAAATCGGACCAAGCTTGTGGAACTTGTGGAACAAAAATCGTATGGAAAAAACATGAAGGGGTAATAAAACAGCAATAACATCGGCTGATAGAAGAGCAAAGCAATATTGCGTTCTTCTTGAAATTCATGCGACTCAGCTGCGAATATTTAGCGAAAAGCAGGTGTAACTGCCTGTGTTTCCTCAGTTAGAAAAAGTGATCAATAGTTCCAATCATCTAAACGGGTAAAACTACAAAAAAGCCATTGTATGGGAAGCAGTAAGCTAGAAAGGAACTGTTAAACTTAAGTTCTATCCAGCAAAAATGACTACAATTTCTTACAAGGGAATGTTGGAAAGAAATTTTTTTTGTATGCATAAATTCGACATTCCAGCAGGACAACGCATACATTCATACGTAAGAGAGCCTAGGACAAATTTCCAAAGATTCCCTAAAGACACTATACGATTCTATAATGGAAAGAATTTGTGAATTAAGAAAAAAGGTGGTAGGTAGTACACACTACTAAAATTAACTAATAAAATTAGTTAAGAAATTGTTTAGCTTTATTTCATTGACTTTTTTAATTTCATTATTTGTGTTTAGTTGACGCAAAAAAAGCTAGAGAAAAACTAACGTTATTTTTTGAATTTTTATTTTTTATTTCTTTTTGCAACATCATAGACAAACAGTTAGCAATAAGAAATTACGAATACAGGTATAATATTTGGAATTAATTAATCCCATGCCTCCCAAAAATGTTGTGTCTATTCCGTTAAAGCGGAGTGTATAAGGTAGATTGTCAATTTCTCGCAAATTATTGGGCGATATTGAATGAAATCATATTGGAATAATTTCGCATCATTAGTATAGACGGAAATTTGTATTTTTAAAGGTTTTTGATAATATTCGAGTCTGCCAAAGTAATTTGATGGTTTTATAGGAAAAATACTAAAGCGGAGTTTGTCGTTCCTCTATACACATCTACGCTTGAAATGCAAACTGACATAAGTAAAAATGTGATGATTATTAGTTAAGTATACAGACCAATTCGCAAGAAAATATACAAATTTTGTATTAAACAGTCATATCTATAGCTCTTAAACTGACAGCGTGACATTTAACGAAACATCCATTGTAATCAAAAACTTTTCTGAAAATGTATGAATTTTGACATTATGACAGTTTGTTTTTCAAGTGACAACATATTAAAAAAATTCTCACTTGATGTTGGAAATTTCGCAGTTTGAATTTTTCTTCCCAAATTTTTGCATTATGGTGTATGAAATCGGACTTTTAAGTTTAATTATCTATATTTACATTCGACTTCATAACGAAATTGTTCGTACAAATAAATCTTCTCAAATCCGAATTTTTCATTTGATAGGTATTGTTTCTTTTCTGTCAGAATTCATAACAGCTATGGGAGAGAACAGAACCGGACAGAATAGCAAAACTTAGTGAAATCTGTCAGACAAGAAAAGTGCATATAATATAAACTATATGCCTTATACAATGTTGAATAGAGGCTGCATATCGTAAACGCGTCTGATGGTTGAAAAGTGCTTGTATAAGGTGCGTGATACAAGGCCAAGCGTCATAAGCCAAATTTAAAAATTTGGCTCTGTGTTGCTTTATAAAGATTCAACTTTAAACAATTATTGTTAAACAACGTGGTCGCTATCCACTGCTTTCTCTGTCAAGCTGTACAACGTATTACATATTTTAATATAGGATGAATTCCAAGACGTCAAAAAATGCGCATTGTGAATGCACACTTCTATTCTGATGCCAGGTTACTATTGATTTTGTGCTGCTTTGCATTTGTTATGAATTGCAATTTTTGACAGCTTAATAAACAATGTTGGTTTGTACAATGCCGACACGTTTAAGCATATTCTTAAATTCCGAAATACCAAAAGTCATTTGTAGGATTATCATTGCTCTGTTTGCGCAGTTGATGCGTTTACAATTTAAAAAAAAAATGCATTCCATTTCGTTTGCGTTTTGAAACGCAATGCATTAATACAGGGACTGCGTTTTGGAATTCAGCCATATTTGTCTATTTTCGATAATTTATTCGACGCTAACCCTGTATAACTATTGTCATGGGTGGGGAAATTGTTTATGAATAAGAATTTGTGCGACGATGAATAATGGCTGCCTATTATCAAAGATTATTATGCACCGTATAACTATACAATTTTTCAGGCATGTTTTAGCGCATTCTAAGCTGCGAGCTACATCTACGAGCAGGGATCTTCCAAACTAGTTATATCATATGTATTCACATGAACATCGTCGGGTGCTAAAACCAATAGCATTTGTCCTAATAATAATTGATGAATGAAAACCATGTCACTTTTATGTCTACTACGCGACAAGGGTAATAGTTACATCAGTTTATGTTGAGAGTAGTTATATAGCAGTAAAATTTATATTCCGTTAAAAGTATATGCACATATATGTATTAATTTTATTTTAATTTTTGGTTGTATAGGTATTTGCTGTAATGAATTAGAATGGAAATGCAACTCAGGTCAATGCGTTGACATAGATGTTATCTGCGATGGGACCACAGACTGTAATGATGAATCCGATGAGACTTATGACATCTGCAATCCACAGGCATGTCCAGGATACGCTTTTCGATGTGGTTACGGAGCTTGCGTGTCTCAATCGGCTAGATGTGATAATATTAAAGATTGTGCAGATAACTCAGATGAAGCCGGCTGTCGCACTGGAAGAATGAAACGTGCTTATTTCGAACAAAAAGTACGGTAGGTGAACCTTAACATAATATATCCGCAGTGCATTAAGTTGAATCCAGGTCGCAGAAAATTTTTATTTTCAATATTATCAATAAAACAATATAAAAAAATTACAAAAAGAGATAAAAGTTAATAAATAAATAGGTGTATTTATTTTAGTTTGCCTTTTTATACCATAATTGCCATATTTTGTCTTTTCTGTTTTTTTCTTAAAGTTTTTTAAAAAATATCTAATAATTGGTTTACAAAAAAAAAATCTATTATTATGGGTTAAACATGAGGAAAACTGCGAACAATTTTGATTTGCAGTTGAGAATCTTTCGTTAAAAACCTTGTACAGTCTCAAGCACACCAAAATTGTATCAAAATGTTCATATCTATGCATGTGTACCTGCGTAAAATGCATGCCTACATTCCTGCACATTTAGAACGTTGTTAACTGTGCGAAGAACGAATGACCTGACCGCATCCGGTTTGCACTTTTTGTGACCGCTGACGTAAATGTGTGCATAACTCTAATTTCTTTATTGTATACAAACAAAGTCATGGGGAACATCGCAGGTGCCATTCAAATTTATTTAGGTACAAATAATTTTAGCATATGGGATAGTAATACTTATTTAAGTAACTCTTTGACACATGATTAAGTAATATCAAAGATTATAAAACCATACAGATGACGCATTGAGAACAAAAAGCAGAACATTTTATGCAGAAAATATATGCCGGGCTCTGCCAGTACAACCCGCCATAGAACAAGTTTTCTTGTATGCAGTGCGTCATCTGTATGGCTTTATAATCCTTGGTAATATTGAGTCAACTGTTGCAAAACATTTCAGCTACCTCTTAATACCCAGAAAAAAGTCCTACTAATACTTGATGGTGTAATGAAAACAGTAGAGCATTTTCTCGAAGTGCGCTTCTTTACGTAGTTGGTTACTTATATCATGGAGGTTGATAAAATGTCTTGAACGGCAAAGAGGAAACAAAATTGAAATTTTTTTTTATTGAAATATGGACCAGATTATTTCCATCTGATGGAAAAGTGCTTTTATGCTAATTGTGTGGTATAAAAGTCAACCATGAAAAAAAATATTTTACAGAAGGGCATATTAATATAGAAAAGCACAAGCAGGCAATGGCTTCAAAGAAAACAACAAAAACTCGAATGATTACATCTTTCGTTACTGGAACAGAAAAAATGGAGTTTTACGCCGATATGACGAAAATGTTGTTAACATACCCATGTATAAAGTCAATAGCCCAGAGTTTACCTAACAAGTCGACATTAAGAAAAAATTACGTCGGAGATCTCCAAAAGATCCGTGCTGAAATTGATGACGACAATATTTTTGTTTCCTTCGATAAACCGACAGACAAAGCTGGACGCTGTGTGACTAACGTAATTGTTGGGCCTTTGAAACCATATGGATGAGGGTACCTGTTCAGCCCAGCTTTTTCACGATTCGATTCGATTGTTGATTGTTAAACTCGCTGGGGTACTTGGTTAGAGGCAGCAAAATATTTTGCGGATTACCTATTTTATTCGGGTCAAAAAATTCGTCAGCGTTCTTGAAGATGAAGAATTGTAATCGCAGCTGGCGCAAATAAGACTTATAATCTAAGCTAACAATACTCTCATCAAGGAACATCAATTGGCGAAGAATTGTCGGTCTTAAAAGACGTTGAGGAAAAAAAAAAGCAAAAAGTTCCCATTGCAAAAGACGTTCTGAAGAAGTTAACTGGCGCTGTCAATGCAAACACAGTTCTAAACACAAACAACAGATAAATTGTAGAATAAACGGCGACGTAGATTTCAAACTTCCAGGAAACATTGAAGTTAATAATGTTGTAGGCTTCAGATGGGCTCCACTCGTTTCAGCTGAAGTGGAGAGATCATTTAGCTTCTTTAATGCGCTTCTAAGGGTCAACCGTAGAAGATTGATACCAGAAAATTAAAAAAAAAACTCTTGGTAGTGCAATGCTATTATAATTGCCTTTTTTCGCCTTTTAAGTGCTTTGTTTATCCATTTTCAATTGGTTTAGGTCAACAAAATCCTAACCATGCTAACAAGTGTTGAAACCAACGTGGAGAAAACACAATAGAGGATAGTTTGTACTTCTGAGTTTAACAGATCGCAGAATCTCGATGACCAATTAGCAGTTTTCATATCAACAAAATAATTGTTCATCAAATAATGTTAAATCATATGAGGCTACAATCCGCTGTGCGGATCGTTTAATACCATACCCCATCCCATCCTTAAATGAATGTACACAGGGGCTAAAAACGTAATGGGGATGAAATACAAAAATGACATTGCCACAAAATATTGTTCAGGCAGTTTTTAAAAAATCTTTTACGATTCGACAATAAAACAACGTTTTTCTTCTGAATATGGGGTAGGCCCAATGATAGCTACAACTGCACCCTAATTCCCAGTTATAGCTCTCACTGAACAACTTCATTGGAACATAACACATGATGGAATTGAAATGTCAACCCCATAAGAATTATGACAATCATAACTTCATAAAAATAAATGATCAGTGAAAAATAAGAAGTGATTTTCTGCGAAAACTATAATTAGAAATTTAAATATTTTTGGATAATCATGTTCTAAAATTCATTAGCTTTGTTTTGACACCAACTCGGTTAAAGGTTGAATTTATGAAAAAGCCACAAGAAGTAAAAGAAAATTTCCAATGAGGGTTTTCAAAATAATAAAATATATACGAGGAACTGGGGAATTTAGAGTATCGATCCCACTTGCATTCAAATTTTACAAATTATTCAATGTTAGTTATTATTTTTATATTAATACGGGGTTATAAGATATTCATATTTTATCATACCACCCCCAATATTAGTTGATGAATACCAGCCGTTGGCACTTGGCAGCACTAAAAATGTTGCTGTATGATTTATAGAGTGTATTTGTAGCTGAACTTACCCGTTGAGAGCTGTCATTATCTGACATTTGTTGTGATAGGCTGATAGTATTTTGTTTTTTATGTCAGTACATTTAATTTTTTGCTGTAAACTTTTTTTTAATTTAGCTTCTATTCTTTGTAATTGCAAAATAAAGTGAGCAAAAATTGAAGTTATCACGAGTTATACAAATTCAATATGTCCTGGATAACTGGTTTAGCTGGAAAAGCCGAAAATATTCTCAACAAACTAGACCAGAATGCTGCCACGGCACTGCAAACACCAGTAGGTGCCCCCATCCCCACGTCTGATATTCAAGTTAAAACAGCTGAAAACATAAAAACCATGTACCCTATGAATGCCTTATCACTTGTCAAATCAATATCTCCGAAGCGAACATCCCCTAACAAGGAAAGTCCGTTAAAAGAAATAGTCGACACTTCCGAAAGCTACGATCCATCGAATATCTCATCACGACGCAGTTCGGTGAGTTCTCGACCAGATTCGGTCACAATTGACATTCCCACGGCACCTGAAAAGCCAATGGCTTCATCGAAACCAGATATATCATCTGGGCAGGAATTGGCAGCTTTCAAAATTGCCCTTGCGGAAATTTCTTCGGAACGTGATGAATTGAAGATGAAACTTTTAGCGCTTACTGATAGCAGCCAACAGGCAGCAATGCAAGGTCGACTTACAGAAATGGAACTCCTCATACATCGGCTCACCAATGAACGCGATCAAATTCAGAATGAACTCCACGACACTCAGTCCATTAACAAGGGATATATGCATTCTATTTCTCAGCTGGAATCAAATATATCAAAGATTCAACAAGAATTCGTTGATGTCTCGCAGAAACTACAAATGCAAGTGAAAGAGACAGAACAACAGCGTCTGGATTTGCTAGAGTATCGTAAGAAGGCACAGCTTGCCCTGCAAATGAAGGATCAAATGATTGCCGAATTGAAATCTTCTGGTAATACTAACGGCGGCTCTGCCGATAATTCCAGCGAACGCATTTTGCAATTAGAATTGAACACACTCAAACAGGAGAATCTACAGTTCCAAGAGGAGATAGAGAATGTCCGAATGCAGCTGGAGAACTCAAAAACCAATCTACATTCCATTTGTCGCCAGCATGAGGAGACTGTTGCGATGTTAAGCGGTAACGATGAAGCTCTACGTAAAGAGATACGATCTGAGAAAGAACGCACTTTGCAGTTGGAATCGGAGTTAAGGGTTGTGAGCCAAGAGTTGAAGGCCACTCGTAAGCAGATAACCGAACAAATCGAATCATTTTCTATGAAAATTCAGGAAAAGGACGAGCAATTAGATAAAATGAAAGCGAAATATATAGCTGCGCAGGCAGATCCAATGACTTATGAAACTCGACTAAGATCTCTTACCCAGGCGTTGGTAGATAAACAGAATTCTGTAGAGGCTGTAACAGCAGAAAGGAATGCCCTTAGATTGCAACTGGAAAAAGCCGAGGTATGCTGATGAATATTTTCTATATTCACAAGGTGTTCATCGTTTTTTTTTTATTACCCCGGAAAGAATCAAGTGAGGCAGTCTGTATTCAATAATGGAGGTGGTCGCAATCCTATCATTCTTGCAAATCATACGGACGATGGTAAGCGAACTGAGTATTGAATATACAAATTGTAGCGTTGGCCATTGACGTCGATGCGAATGCGAACCACCGCAGAGCTAAAGCGGAGAAATATTTTCCTACTAACTTTGCTCCTATTTCAGTTAAAGCGCAGTTTCCAATTTTAATGCGAGAAAATCCTTTCGACAATCGTGTAGCGAGGAGAGTAAAGCGAGCGTATTCGACCCTGGACTCTGCTGGCATTCGTCTCGGGGTGTTTTTGCGACGATATCCGCTGATACGTATCGTTGTGCTGATGTATGTGGCATTACTGCATCTGTGGGTGATGTTTGTTCTATTATCTTCAACGCCCACATAACGCTACGAGGGAATCAACGAATGGGTATTATAGTTCTGTGAATATGTTGCTAATAAAGATTATTTGTATACCTAGGGTATGAAACGCATTAGCATTTCTCACTCTTCCTACATTACAACATCATATCGACCAGGCGTAATGATTATAGAGGAGATTATTTCATGGATTATTTCATTATTTCACTTGCTTCTACTGAAAAACGGGTGCACCTTTAACTATGCATAGTGACCAATGAAAAATAGAATGAATAGAATGAAAAATATCGGTAATTCATTCGCTCACTCCTCAAGAAGGAGTAGGACATAATACCATGGAATACAATCCTATATGAAAGTGGACATGTGAAGTTGGGACCAAAAAGTCATTTAAAGCCAGAGGAAGAAGTGTGAGATGGTGGCGGCGAATGATCGGAAAGTCCAATGTGAGAGCTCTATCCCGTAATGGATACTGATGACCCCGTGTCGTAGGACTATCTTATTAATTGGAAATGTCCCTCCACCTTGTCGTGAAATGGTAACTTCCTTGCCATCTAAAAATTGTTTAGTTACTAGGAGAAACAACTAAACGCAGAAAGACCACTGAAAACTTATCTGATTTTGAGTAGACATTTTACACATATTAGGATGCAGATTCCTTCTGGTAACCCGACTCAGGTCAATAGGCATTCACCCCTATCGAGGTATCCGTTCGGAGTAATTTCCTAAACGAAAGTATTTCGAAGTATCCGTTACCGAAAAAAAGGAAAAAGGATACAATTTTACGGCGGACAAATTCGGACGAAATTTAACGCATAGAAGTTGAAAATTGGTAACTTAATGCATATCACTGATGAGCGATCATGTGCGTTACACTTCGTCGGAAGATCTGTCTTCGAAACGGATACATAGGTAAAAAATTATCCGATTTCGAATATATCGGAAAAAATTTCTTCCGTCGGATTTTCGAAAGGGGTAATTGTCTTTAAACCGACTATTGATCACCGCATAAGACCAACGTTTTGCAACATCAATTCTATTAATGAGCGATTTCGCAACCTCCTGGATGACTGACAAATCGTACTTGGGGACTTCATTGCGAAAATCGGTAGTGAAAACATCTGGGGGTTTGTCCTAACTGCCTTTGCGTGAAATGCTGTGATCAGTACTAGGTTCCATCTACCGCCAACCAAATCGATAGATACAAGGTACGCTTCCTACATCGTGGGTGTACGAAAACATATAACAATAATAAAATAATATGTTTTGTGCCTTAGTGAGCGAGCGACAGAGTTTACACATTATCGCAATAAGATGAACGAGGTAGCCGAATCCATCATAGAAAAACAAGATATTTGCTGTTATATAAAGGAGCATAAAGTCAACCAAATTACGTGTTGACTGGGATGCAATAAAAGGATCTTTTGTCGGAAGTGGGTTGACGGCTTCGTGTCGGCGTGTTGGTTGGAGAACGAGGAAGATGGTAAACTTTGTGTTGGTTATATAGCATAGAGACCAGTTGCGGACCGGTACCCCAAGAAAGTGAAGTGTTTAGTAGGTACATGTATGTCAATAAGTAAATTTGGGTACGTTGCATTGTGTGTGACAAATATCAAATTATAAAACTCTTCGGTGAGTCCAGAAGCGCAATATTCTTCACTGTAATTAAACGAACGTTGCTATTGGATGTGATATAAGATAAGCTTTTCTTGACAATTGATACTACTCGGATGATTTGTCAGATCATCACGAGAGGAGGGCCATTGAAAAATCATTTAGGGTTTGCTACTGCTGTTAATCGAACTCAGACCGTCTGCGCGGCAGTTCATCGCACTTACCATCAAGCCACCGAGCCCGCAAATCGAGATATTTGTGTGTCTATTTTAAGTTAAATTTCTTTTGGGAAGTTGTGAATTGGATTTTATAAAACACTTCTACCGCGTTTCAACTCACACTCATTTTTTTTGTATCTTTCGACTACATCTTGATTTGCTTTTCTTATGTCCCGTCTTGCATCTCTAGCTTCGACGTTTTCCCTTTTTGTAATTCTCAATAGTTTAGTTGTTGTTTTTACTGAAATGTTGATTCCTTTTGCCTTGTGATTGCAGAGGTAGGAAAGACCAAGCATTTTAGCTCATCATGAAGTCGGGTGTATTAAGCCAGATGGGGTAGACTCGACCAGATTGGTTCAATATTCCGTTTATTCGATTATTAAAGATTATGTGTAGAATTATACGTACCTCCAAGCGTACCTAATTACAATTAAGAGAAGAGCTGCACCATAAGTCTGATTCATTAATTTGTAGATGCTGTATCCTCTTCAATAAGCGATAGTCTTGTCGTAAAGGGGGCTTAACCTCCACAACCAGACTATCAGAGTTCATCTAAAATCTCCCAACACCAACACGGACCTCAAAGTTCATTTCGAAGCCATCCAACGTAAATTTGGCACCATGTAGGCAAAGAGAAGAATTCAACCTTGCTGGCATGATTTAATTATGATGTTTAGCCAATAGGAGCTAGCTCCGATTGCGTTACAGTTATGGATATGTAAATTAAATGTTTTTTGACATCACTCTGGAATTATCCACCGAAGCCAATTATTGAGATCAATTCCAGATTTTGTAAATTGTAAGTAATGATATCCTTATACCCGAATGGTATAAAAGAGCCTAATACCTTGACATAGTCTGAGCAAGGTGATGATAGAGAATTTCCGCTGCTTTATTGAAATGGACGAAAAACGTATCGAAAAAACAACGTGCGTTTTTCATCATCTCTTAACTTTTCCAATGCATGTCACCAAATCTTATTGAAAATGAAAGGCATGTGGCCCACACTTTTTGGGACGAAGAAAGCAGAAGATTTTAGATTTGAATAGGAATTCCGACTACTGGACGACAATTTAAGTCTTGTGCTTCATATAGTTAAAAATATATTCAATTTGTTAAATTTATAGAAACTTTAAGATAAAAAAACATTTACTATGCGTTAACTGCCACAGAGTCCTATTTGTTGACTTTGATGCTTAAGTACATCTTCCCTTGGATTGTCTGTTTGACTGGATTAATTTTTTTTAATATCGCTGTCATAGTCTCGACTAAGCGCTCGCTTGACACGCAATTCTTTTTATTCCTGAACTTGGTCAAGAGTTCGGTTGCAGTCATTGGTTTGCGCATCAAGTATCGACGGACTGCTTCCTCTGTGATACCGTAATCACTAGAACAGACAAAAAAACTAAATTAGTTACAATCGGGAATAACACTGGGTATCTGCACTTACTCCTTGCTGCTAGAGTTGACAACGCCTGCAAAAGTTGATGGCAAAGCTGGAGCTGATTCAACTTTTGAACGCTTGGCTGGGGTGTTCATTGGACTATTGCTATTCTCAGATCCAGTTAAATCGGACGGCATACTGTTTGCCTTACGCTTGTTCGGGTCAGTCGAAAGTGCAGTGGTGGGGGTGCCTGCTCGTGATGGATTCTTTGAAGTTTCCTTCATGTTGGGTTTCTTTTTGGTGTCGTTCTCATTCTCAGAGTCACTGCTATCCGAACTGAAATCACTTGAAGAGTCTAAACGAACCGGATGAGCTATCTAATTGCATTTCAATTGCCTAACCAACTTACCTTTTTTTTCATCCTTGGCTTGCTTTTTAGTTTTCTTCTTCTCCTTGGTAGTTTCATCCTTCTCTTTTTGTTTCTTCTTTTCTTCGTCTTTCTCAGATTCATCAGATTTTTTTTCTTCTTCATCTTCTTCATCAGACGTTAATAATTTACGAAGGGCATCCTCCTCAGCAACAGACTTCATATCCTTGTCTAGTTTGGATTCTGGATCTGGTTCGCTACAAAATGTTTGTGATCAGCAACAGACCTGAATGGTTAGCACAATGTAAAACTTACTCCTCGCTGGATTCTGTGTCATAATCCATTTCTCTGCCTTCTTCGTCTCCATCGTCGGATTCCTCAAAGGCTTCATCGTCGAGATCTTTTTTCTTCTTCTTATCGGGCAGTCCCTTCTTGTTTTTCTTCTTTTTATTGGCTTCATCGTCGCTGTCTTCCTCCTTCTTCTCCTTTTCTTCTTCTTCGGAGTCCGATTGATCATCAGAATCAATCCATTCATCCATATCACTGATCTTTAACTCCTTTGCCTTTTTCGTTCCTCCCTTAACTTTCACCTCATCGGGATCTTGTTCTGGATCTTCCTCGTCACCCTTCAAACGCTTTCGCAACATAAGGGAGAAGTAATTGATAACTTTCTTTCTTCTTCCAAATTCGTGCTCGGCTTCCTCGGCTGATAAAGATTTATATCTGGAAATGAGACAGAATCATAGCTAACCGTTGACCCATTATCTTGTTTTTTTTTTACAAACCTCTGAATAGGTTGAAAGTTATACCATTCGTTGAGCGGATAAGCTTCAATTGCACCATCCGGTGCATGAGTAAATACATAAAACGCTGCATTCTCACTTACTCCACCCTCTCGGATCCCCTTAAATTTTTTTCCACTCTTACCACCTACTTTGAGAATCCATGGCTGTGCGTCTGGTCGATATTTCTTTGCTATTATGCCGAATTTCTTGCGACGTACTTCTTCACGCAAATCACGATTGTATTCAGAACCTGCACCAAACTTGGGCATGTCCTCGTCCATTCCTCTGAATTCCTTCATATTGTTCTCCCTTTCCAGTTTGACCATACGCCACTGTGCAAAATCTACATTGAGGGTGGCATTGAATCGCATAACGTGGTGTTTTTTCCGAAGATTTTTCGGTACACGTATATTGAATTCCTGGACATTAGAAGGTTGTGCCCCACCAGTGCTAGTCGGTAGCTGAAGAAATGCACTCTTTAATAAAAGTGTATACTTTTTTGGTTGTGTGTCTTCAAGACTTACCACCGATTTAGACAAAGAAGACATAATTTAATTTATTTTTTCTACTAATTTACTATATTTTAATTTTTTACATACGAATCCAATAACTGCAATGACTATGAAATGAATTGAAAAGCAGTGCAAGCACTTTCTATTAAATAATTGTTGACAGTCGGATTGAGCCATACTGACATTTTGAAACGTTACGTTGATAGTGTTCAGTTAAAAAAATGTTTATATGGACTAGTTCAGTTGATCAAATACACAAAATTAAGAAACATTAACCCCTTTATACATTAAAATACACTAAGGCCGTGTGTCAATTGCGTTCAAATGGGGGTTAAACTTTATCTGACTGGCTGGCTAATTTTTGACATTTCTGCAGGTGCTTTCCATCTCCGCCTCCCAAACATTAGGTCAAAAATAGGAATAAAGGGCCGGCCAGAATACATATTATCTGAAGCTGGTATCTTGTATCGCTGGCAAAATAGAGATACATTTCTTGCATGAAGATTCACATTGTGTAAGCGCTTACTGCTTGCCTTGTTTTTAACTTTTGACTCAGCTTAAAGCATCAGCTACAGTTACGCATTCTAGGCGGTCCTTAAAAAACATATCAACTGTTGTATAGTTGTTATACAGTGTATACCATCGACTAATTATGTATGGACTGCTAGTGAAATGTCATTTTCATACGCTTCTGCTACAAAATATGTTCCAAAACAGAACAGGCGCCGTTGTTTCACTGCGGATTATCAAAGAAACACATATCGATGTCAAGTTTAAATTTCCATAGTACCATGTTAACAAAAGAGCGATATCTTGTACCAAGAGATTCATTTCCTCAGCGACATGTGGCGTCATCTATTCAAACGTTGGAAAACTACAATGAGTGATTTCAAATAAGTTCTGCAATAACAATACATTCCTTTACTTATTGACCAATAAACAATAGATTTCCGCAGTGAAACAGTGGCGTGTATGTAGTTTTGGAACATACGTGAAGTTGGCTACAAGCAGTCCTAATAAGTTAATACAGTGCACACAGCCTTTATTCGGCGTCGCACAAATTCTTATTCATAAAATATTTTCCCACCCATAATAACAGTTATACAGTAAATAACCAAAAAGAGGGAAATCTATTACAATTCGATCTTTCAGATTGACTAATGCATATATTTTATGGTTGCGAAATCCATTGTGCCAATTTTGTTTTCACATTAATAACATTTTGTTGACTTAAGTTGGCTAAGTAACAAAGTTTACATTGTTGAGTCTGTAGGTAAAGAAGAATTACCATTTGAATAAAATAAGCCGTGAAACACAACTGCTAAAATACAAAAACGCGTTTAGGATATGCAGCCTCTATTCAACATTGCATATGTTTTATGAAAAAGGTTTTTGCTTTCTGAGGCATTTGAATCATAACTTTATACACTGCTTATAATAAGTTAATGAATAAGGCTATCAATATATTGGCCGTGCGCCAATCAATGGGTCTGCGCACACTTTCTTTCCAACTTTCCAAACACACGGTAGTCGGTAGTACGTCGAACCGGTTGAATATTGTGTGATATAACAAACTATGTGTTTAATACCTCTAATGGCTTTTCTTCACCTAATTGTTAGGTATAATTGCATAATATTCTGCTTGAGATGATTTTCACTGTCTCCTATGACGATGCTTTTAAACACTTCTAGAAAATCATCGATTGGTTGCATCCAAAAATATAACTAACTAAAGATAGTTGTATGAAAACGTTTAGTTTCTCAGAACTCACTTTCAGGGGTTAGAATAAACTCCCATTAGTAAAATATGCAATGTTATTGTTACTACTATTTGTCAATTACAGTTGCATAATATTTAGCTTTAGGAGACTTTCATTGCTTCCTATGAGTATGCTTCGAAAATTTTCTAGAAAATCACCGTTTGTTTGTGTAGCCTCCCCTTAGGAGTTCATTGAGCAAGTTCTGGTTTCGTCAAAAAGTAAAACTCGATATAGTTGTCTGCAATTGTTCACTAGTCTACTTGTAGGGATTAAATGCCAACAGTAAGGTGTTGATTAATTGTCTTTGTTACTACTAATTGTCAATTATAATTGCATACTATTCTGGTTCAGAAAACTTCACTACCCCCACGACGATGTTTGAAAAACATCTAGAGAATCATCGGTTGTTTTTGTAGCCTACCATTAGGTTCACGGATTAAGTACATATTACGAACGTGGAAAAAAGAAAACTCGAGATTTTCATAAAAGTTAAAAAATGTGGTGATGGAGAACTCTGATGAAGCACGGGGAATATGAGTGCTCACACTAAGAATTATATTCCTTCCCATGGCGGTGAAGGAAAAATTCACAAGATGGAGTCAACGTTGGCGTCTACAGTCCGAGTTTGGATGCAGAAAGTGAACAACCTACTTGAGCTGCTTCAACATATTTGTACAGCTGTTCAATTATTAATCTCAAGGGTTAGTCAGGCCCCTTGAACTGAAATGGTGGCTGATGAACCGAAAGGACAACGGTAGTGCGCAATCAGGTAATACTGTGATCACCAGCACTGGACTCCCATGACTTCAAGCCCACAAAGTAACCTGAATTGCCACCAAATCGACCATGTGTTCATAGATACGAGCCTCCACCTATCATCCTTAATGTACATGTATTTAGAAGGGCAAACGTCGACTCTGGCCATTTTATCGTCATAGGCAAATTCAGAGCGTGCGACTGTTCAACTGGAGAAGAAGCTACGAATGGGGAAACGACTTCTCGTTGATCTCCTTAATGAGATCAGAGTCTACAAGGAATAACTAAGTGAGAGTGTCCCAGCTGTGTCCAAATCCTCTACGAATATCAACAAAGAACGAAGGCTATACAAAATAAAACTGACCATCAAATTATTGGCGCGCAGGGAATTGTACATATATTCAGGAAGCATTTCTAGCAGCTGCTTACTGGGCATATTGTCGAGTGATTGTTAAGGCAAGAAACAGGCCCACGAGCAGTACCTCTTCGTGCCCTCCTCCAGTATTAAAGAAGTCAGTGTAGCCATAAAAGAACTAAAGAACAACAAGGCAGTGGGTTCTCATTACAAGCAGTATACGGAATCGTTGCTAAAGTAATATGCTTGCACCAAATCATCAACAACGTCTGCTCCGTCGGAAATTGATCTAGAGGCAAAGAGCATTGGTTTTGTAGTTAACGAGGACAAGACAAAATATATGCTTTAAACAAACAAAGTATATAATGCGAACGTAAAATCTTGGACGTGACTATATGAAACCTATACTATTTCGAGTTCGAATGTCTAAATGTTAACTTTCTTACTCACATAAGTGGCGCTAGAGTATGAAATGAATCCTGGCCTCAAGACAACTACTTCCAGTTGCTCACTTAAAGTTGATTATGCAAAGGACTTGGTGATCTCCTGCGAATGCAGACTTTCGACATGAAATTATTGAACATTATTTCGCATTTATTGCGGACAAAGTTGAAAAATGCTTTGATCTTTGCTCTGATCATTCTTCGGTCATTCTAACAACGAGCGAGTCTATCATTTGAAATGAAAACCAATCCAGACTTACAAACGGAAAAACCAACTGGGAAGGCTTCAAAAACGATATTGAAAATAATATTCGACTGGGTGTATCGATTAGATCCTCATTAGAGCTCGAAGTCGCGGTTGACTCCTTTATCGATACCGTTCAAAAAGCAGGATGGAATAATACTCCTCAACAAAGCAAAATAGAGAGCTTTGATAATATCAAGTACCCATGGGAAATTAAAGATTTGGGTAGACAACAAAGAAAAGCTCGTAAAAGATGGCACCAAACTGTTGAATAACTTGCTATCAAATTCGATTAAAACTTTAAGAACCATGCAGTAGAAACTTATCTGCAAAGCCTAACCGCTGGAAAAGAATCGAATTATTTACGTTGGAAAACAATTAAATTCATAAAACGGCCAAAAAACGCTGCGCCACCAATTAGACTAACTCAAGACCTTTAAGCAAAAAGCGATAAAGAAAAAGCAGACGTTTTCGCTGCACATTTTGAGGAAACATTTAAGCCATATGATGTCGCAACGCAACATGAAAACTTTAATGTTTTCAAGACTACAACCGATAGCAATATAATAAGATATGCAAGCGTTGTCGAGCTTAAATGGGTTATGACGTAATTACAGGAGAACTTCTTTAAATGTTGCCCGTAAAAGCATTTACTAAACTCCTCTACATTATAAATGCAGCAATCATATTAGAATACATACCAAGACAGTGAAAAGTCGCGGAAGTAATTATGGTTCTCAATCCAAGAAAATCACAGAATGAAATAAGATCTTCCAGACCTATTTCACTTCTTCCAATAATTTCAAAAAATTTTGAAAGGATATTACTCAATCGCTTACACCCCATTATTCGTCAGAAACGCCTTTTACTGTGACTGAGGACCAAGTTCATCGAATTACTAATGTAATTGAGAAAGCTTTCGAAGAAAAGAAAATTTGCTAAGCCGTACTTGTTGAAGTGTTGCAAGCTTTTGATAAGGTCTGGCATACAGCCTTTCAACACAATTTAAGACAAGTTCTGCCTGGGAAGTTATACAAAATTCTTGTCTCGTATCTTGAGCATAGACTCTTCCGTGTGAAACTTGGAAACGAATATTCAGAGTTCATAGAAATTTTGGCAGGAGTACCTCAAGGAAGCGTCTTTGGACCACAGTTGTATCTCCTATTTACACGTGATATCCCACAAATAATCGATACAATAGTTGCCACGTTTGCTGACGACACAGCTATACTAGCAGTTGGTAGAAACAATAGAGGAAACAAATATGAAATTACAAAACGCTCTTAACTAGGTTGATGAATGGAAGAAATCCTGGCGGATTGCACTTAATGAGAGCAAATCGTTTCATGTAGATCTTTCGTATAAACGGACAAACAATTTGCCAGTATTTCTCAATACGGTTCGAGTCCCTTTTGCAAAGCGAAATATCTCGGAATGACACTCGATGCAAAATCAAAATAGAAGTCGCATGTAAAAAGAAATGCGAAGAGCTTAAAAATAAATACAGAGAACTGTACTGGTTACTCGAAAATATTCGAAGCTTAACCTTGATAACAAGCTGCTAATATACAAGCAAGTGCTAAAGCCGGTCTGGACATATGGTATACAACTATCTAAACATTCTACAAACGTTTGAAAAAAAAATGTTAAGATCATTCATCAATACGCCGCCGTAGTATATAAGTAAATAAGATCTATGAAGAGATCTGGGTATTCTCGCATAAAAAGCGTTTATTGAGACACTTTAACACAACGGTCCTCCAAATTCTTGACGAAACAAATTTATTGCGGTGTCTTCAGAAGACTAAGACTTAGATTTGGCCCGATAATTACAAACCGCGCTAAAACGAAAAACCAGGAACTCTCAAAGGAAAGTAATCTGCCAAACAGTCATTACTCGTGATAAAAAAAATTGCTAGATAAGTCGCATACTTAGTTCCAATATATATATACAAAAAGGGTGGTGGTTTTAGTGGGTTTAAGTCCCACACTACCTTGGGCACGTGCTCATCGTGTCTTTTGAGATTTCCACAAGGTCACGGAAAAAAAATTTATTGCGGCATGGTGGTTATCCGCATTCTTTTCGTAGTATCGTGTAGGCTGTGTTTTCCGACAATAATGGTAAAGATGTTCTCTTGGCTACCTTCGCGTTTAAATCTCATAGCACGATTTGAGCATCGTACCTCTGTAGTTTCTCATTGGTTTTGTCAAGGAGCCTGTAGAGTTAATCCTTAATAATTACTTCATTTTTCTCTGTTGGATCGTGAGCGCATATAAACCTTCTATTGTCCGGAATGTAACCTCTACTTTGCAGCAGCCTAGGGCTTCCGCTATTTGTTCGGCAGTAGCTTTTTATATTATATTTTATTTTTTTATATTAGAAATAAAAGCAGTAGCTTTTATATTATTTTATCAGACTAGCTTTCTAGCTTGTAAGCTTAGTTGGTATCTAATAAAAATGATTAAAAGTAAAAGCATTTTTTTCGATAAGCCTTTGTAAAATCGACAGATTTTTGCTCGGATATTTTAGTCGAACAAATTTCATACTTTATTTGATTGACAATATAAATGAGCGAATTGCTACTATCCACTTTCTGATTCATATAACAGGAGATCGTCTTAATTAAATACACGCTTTCTAACTTTGTCGGTTTTTGTAAAATTGAGGAAATTTTAAATTCTAAAAATACAAGACGTTATGAGGAATTTGATAGAATTCGATGTCCATGTGTTTTATATGGATTTTAAATTATTTTGCCAAAATTGAAATTACAAAACTAATTATGTGACATTGTCGCAAACAATAATATTGATATATACATTCAATTTTATTCAAGTTGTTCAAATAGTTTGCGACAAATGGATAAGTTTTCTTATACGGCCTTAATTCAAAAACCCCATAAACAGATTTTTTCGAAATAAATAGGAATACAGTTTTAAAAGAAGTCAACAAAATATTCCTAAACTGTAAGTTTTACTAAGAAATAACATTAAAAAGATCTTTGTAGCATTAGCACTAATCTTTTATTAACACATAGATTGCTGTGAAAAAAAACTGATGTTATTGCAGCTCACTCATTTAGATACTTCTGGCGTCTACTATAGCCCTAATCATCAGACATTTAGCAATAGCATACATTCTTGTGCAGGCATTCGATTCACTTTCTAAAATAAATTCAAAATTAATATGGGGTGATAAATCGGTGAAAGGACTAGCATACTTCCTTCACGTTCACAGACATCGACAGAATCCCCAGTGGCTGGCCACATTGTATGTTGTAAAAGATCCTTGTTGAGTTTCCAGTCGTTTATGAGTCCAGATTTTTCAAAAACACATCTCAAATAACACTATAAAATGCATTTAAAAGCATTTAATTTAATTTAAAAGAATTTAATTCAGTATAAATAAATAACACACCATTCCAGTTTTATCTGTTTCATCCGGCAATAGTCCAGTGCTGTTAAATTCAATTAAGTATTCTAAATAATATGAAAAATAAACATTTCAAACTGGTCTATCTAATTTACATTTAATTTAAAGTATACAATTTACTGAGCCTTAAATTATGGTTGAATTACAAATTCTTTATGTTCTCTTTAATTGAAGACAGACTTATAGGTTTCATAGCGAGATACTGTCAGATTTTCAAGCATACAAGATGAATTGGTATTGTAGAAGGTGTATAGACTTAAAGGGACAAAAGACAATACTTCATCTTCTCAGTACCAAACAAAACAGAGATCCAACTCCTGTGTATGGAAATATTTGTCCCTTATTCAAAAAAGCCGGTTCCAACAAACCATGAGTTGATTAGCAATGCGTGCAAGTTATCGGGGCAAAAAAAAAAGAAAGCGTTAAGGGTTGAGACAATGACGCACAGATTCAAATAAGAAGAAAAGATTAGTTTGCATCAATCAGCGAAATATTGCCAACCAAACTATAGAAGCCTTAAAGAATGCCTATAACGAAAGAGTAACTAACTAGCTTCTGGCATATCCCGGAGTCTCACGGCCATGTTGGACAATTGGAATCGAAGACATTTCAAGCCGGAGTATTCGGTCTACATGTCCTAGTTATCTTCAACGTCCAATGCGAAGTTTTTTTTTAGACTAGGGTATGTCGCTGTTCAGCTCGTATAGTTCTTGGTTGAATCTTCTTTTTCATAGCCCATCAAGCAAACGAGAACGAAGATTTTTTTTAAGAATATTCCTCTTAAATCGACCAAGAATTTCTTCATCCTCTTTTGAAACGGTAAATCGCCGTAGAGCAGAACTGAATTGATTAGGGTCTTAGTAATCGAGTAAGAGCTTTATTACTGAATTGCCTTTCTAGCCCGAAGGAACAGCGGTTGGCATAAGTAATTCTTCGTTCAATTTCTGACGAGATGATGTCGTCAGAGTTAGAGAGAGCTGAGATAGGCAAAGTCCTATATTACTTCAAAGGTATATCCGTCTGTGGTGACGTTCTGTCCAATTCATCGACGTTGTGTGGCCTTTCGTGTTGACAGCATATACTTCATCTTGCCCTCATTTACTGCTAAGCCCATTTTTGCCTCTTCCTTCTCTTCCTTCTACCAATTATGTCAATGTCGACGGCGTATGCTAGTAGTTGTACACATTTTCGAAAAATTGTGCCTTTGGTGTTAGCGCTCGTGAGTTTTGCACATTCCTTTCAAGAATAAGATTGAATAAGTTACATGACAGCGCATCGCCTTGCCTAAATCCTTTTTTGGTATCGTATGTGTCGGTGAGGTCGTTTCCGACCCTGATGCAGCAGCGAGAATTCTCCATCGTCATCCTACACAAACGGACGAGTTTGGGCGGTATACCAAAACTAGACATGGCTCTATATAGTTCGTCTCTATAAATGCTGTCGTATGCGGCTTTGAAGTCGATGAATATGTGATGGGTATAGATTTGAACTTCTTGAGTTTTCTTTCCAGGATCTGCCGGAGTGTGTAGGTTTGATCAGTCGGAGACTTTCTTGGACTAAAACCACAATAATCACTTTTAGGCATTCACATATCACGGCTGATATGTGTAGATGGCGCAGTTCAGAGGGTCTCCTTTTTTGTGGATCGGACAGGCAATGCTGAGTTTCCATTCTTCAGGCATACTTTAATACGATCAGATTTGGCTTATGACTTGGTGGATGTTAATAACTAAGTCATCTCCGCCGGCCTTATAAAGCTTGGAGGGAAGGCCGTCATGCCCGGCAGCCTAATTAAGCTTGAGTTTAGATATTGCTCTCCTCACTTCACTTAGGTTGGGTGGTTGGTAGTTTTCGCTGTCGTCGCCAGTGTTGAATGGTTCGTTCTGCCTGACAGCAGACTGTCGACATAATCGTCCATCAGAGCAATATATTCGGTTAACCATGGGTCGTTTTCGCACTTCGTATGCTCTATGTTATAATACGTATCCGCAGAGATGTCGAACAGTGCGCACCGAAGAAACAATTGCCGCTGTAGAGCAAAGTGTTGTTGACCCAAATGAATCGATTCGCCACCGTGCACAGCAATTGGAGCTTTGTCCATCAACTTTATGGAATCTTTTGCGCAAAGATCTTGGCTAACGACCTTACAATATCCAACTTGTGCAAGAATGATGAGATTTGGTTCCAACAAGACGGCTCTACATGCCACACAGCGCACGTCACAATCGATTTATTGAAGGAAACATTCGACTAGCGCATAATTTCGCGGAATGTGATTTGACAATATTGGATTAATTTCTTTGGGAATATGTATTAGGGGACTTGGCAGCCAACATTCGTGGGGTTATTGCCGACATACGGCCAGAAATGCTCGAAATAGTGGTTGAAAATTGGACCCCTAGACTTGCCTTTAATCGAACCAGCCGCGGCAAAATCATATTTAAACTTTAATGGCATAAAATTATCCTTCCAATAAAGCCATATATATATCTATGTCTCTAAAAAACACCTTTTAGATTCTCTATATACTAATTCATCTGCATATTAATGACCCAGCTAATAATCATATTTTAAATCATATTTTAAGTTTTATAGATTATCAAAAGTACCATTGTATTGTCAATTAGGGGCTATGGAGACGAAGATTTAACCAAGAACTATAGGAGCTGTACAGCGACATGTCCCTGGTCCAAAAAACTCCGCCTTGGACACCAATACTCCGGCTCGCAGAGTCTTCGATACCCAGCCAGACCTCGGACGCAGTAGTGGAAGACCTGGCTTTAGGTGGCGCACACAAGTAGAAAGCGACCTCAACCAACTTGGAGTGCACAACTGGAGGCAGTTAGCTAAGGGCTAATTGGAGAGGCATGTTGGTAGAGGCCCAGCTTGATTCCGGACTGTAGCGCCCCTTTAGTAAGTAGTAAGTCAATACCTTGAGTGGTGACACACTCTTCATGTAGTATGAGTTGAGAAATCGCAATACAAAATTTAGTTCTTCGACGTACAACTTAGGAAGAATGGAACTGCGTTCGATAGAAATCCATGTACACTACATTAAAAATTCTACACAAATCCATACACCGGCTAGGAGTCTCAAAAAGGTCAGACGTATCATGGCAACGACACGAAACCTCTATTGCCAAATCAGCTGCGTCCAAGCTAATAACTTTTTCAGAGCTAAGGGGACAAGCAAACAATGAAATTAACTTCCAGAAGACGTATTTCCACGCCGTTTATACGCAGTACTTAGCCTTTTCTCACTATCATTCATGTGTGCGTGTGTATTCCTTGCACTATAGCAGTACCTCCAGTTTCATGTGGAATCCAAACGGCTTAAGTTAAGCCCATGAGAACCATTTTGAGTCACAGATTAGTTTCATGAGCCTTCATTTTCGGCCAACGGTAATTTTATGAAGGAATTGGATGCACTTAGCATTGCATCAATAATTGGAGCAAAGGAGAATTTCTTTCAACTCTGTTTAGATACAACAAAATTAAGGAAGTTCACATATAAACAGGATATTATATGGAGAGTTGCGGACCAAAAACAAGCAAACAATTCCTACATTCCTCGACATCTCGGACCACGTAATAGAAAACAGGACATAAATTAAACAATTCAAAAAAATCTGAGAGTTAGGCCTCCCGACAATTCAAAACAAAGATTCCCGGTAAATTGACCAATTTGCGACACCAATTAACTATCTATTTATCTTTACACCAAGAAACTCACCTATTGGTATAGAAAAGCTAGAATTACAGGTGTCAATAATCCACTTCCAGTCAACTCCTTCAGGCTCTGCAGTTGGTGTGACTTCCAAATGCCCATCTCCGTAGACTTCTAACACAACTACGAGCAAAACTGGAACTAAAACCCCTTTTACGATAAACATTTCGACTATTTGCATTAAGCAACTCAAAGCATACACCTTATATATACTCTACCCTCTCACTGATTAAAATTGGACCCCATCATGCAAATCACTTCCGTTTCCTGCAAATCTCACAAAATTATAAAAAAAATACACACAACCATTTACAATAAATACTTTTGTTTATTGGATTAGTTATTGTAAAATTACTATTTTTTACATATTGTGTCTAATAGAAGCCATATGCGTGTTCGCGTTGTTTGCTCCATTCATTGCGTTTATTTTTGGTTCACTTAAAATCTATGTACATAAGTATATTAGGTAATAATAAATGTTCTACTGTCTAGCACCCCAGGCACGCTTTATCAAATGGGAACCCTTTTCGGCGATCATCACGGCCGGTGCATGTGTATTTCCGGATGTTACTTTGGGCATGATTGAGGTATCTATGACACGCAAGCCTCGAATGCCATGAACCCGTAGTTCATGATCGACCACTGCCGAAGGATCACGTGCAGGTCCCATTTTGCAAGAACCCGCTTGATGGTTTTCTGGTCCCGTGTTTTGTCTTATCGCACATTCCCAATACTTGTCGCTGCCAAACTTAATCGATTCACATCCTTTGACGGGTGTCTTGTCCAGGCGCATTCCGTATGCTTTCAATGGACGTGTTTGGGACAATCGAATGGCAAATTTGATGCCTTCAATGAGGGTTTTTACGTCCCGCTCGGCGTCCAGGTAGTTGGCGAAAATTTTCGGTGGCTTTAGTGGATCATTTGAGGCCAGGGTGATGTATCCTCGACTTTGTGGGTTGAGAACGGCGGGGAAAATTTGAATACTGCGCGAGTTGTTCGAAAGTAGTTCACCAACTTGGCCGGTCTTAGCGCAACTGGCCAGATATCCACCGAAGAAGTATTGCAGATCAGGAACATCAGGACGTTCTGCGTAGCGAGTAGCTATTTTTGCTGTGACACTTGATACTCCTGTACCGGACATAAGGCCGTCACGAAATAGAAGGTATTCCATAGCTGTTGCCCAGTTAAGGGGTGATGTGTCAGCATCATCGATGAAGAAGTTCGTAAAGTAGGCTACATGATTGTGGAGATTTTTCCCAACTCCGGGTAAATCGTGAACTGGACGAACATTGACCTGCAATTATGAATAGTGGTTATCAGTGGCGTGTGGTGAATATAACCAAAAATGAGCAAAAGGGTGGTAGGACGCGAAATAAAGCAACATAACAACTTAAGGCAGTGACGCTAATTTAGTTGGATTCACGACTTAAGGAAGTCTTGTTAGCAGATGTAAATGGAAACCTATGGGAATTTTTGTAGAGGTTATGAGCATTGACGATGACTTATAAGACATGAAGTATCCGCATTATTGCCTTAGAAATAACAGGTGCTGACAAATGTGGATATGAGTACAATTACAGTGCCTTATTTGAATACGATGGTAAGAACTTAATTTAAATAGCGAAACAGGACGACTGGACGCCAAGTCAATAAGTGTTCTATGTTTGTAGAGCAGCAAATAAGAATTTAAGTAGCACTCACTCTGAAAATATAATACTTCCATCATCGCAAAGACTGCTGAAATATAATCTAGCCAAGAAGGCTAGATAATACGTTCTACATACATTCTAAATTCTACGTTCAATCAACCATTATGGCAATGATCCAAAGATTGAGAAGGACATAAGATAATAATTATTGTACCATTTATTCGGGAGAAATAACGACCCTGAAGTCAAAAAGGATAGCCCACACCTCCTGTGTTACTGCCCTACGATAATCAACAGCCATAGAAAAATTGTTTGCAGTTTTCACTTCCGGCAATCACCCCTAATGTCCAGATCAATTGCTCCTGCAAATGATCGGGTTGGAGTTAGTATCTCTTCAGACAACTGAAGTTTAACCATACATAACTATAGTTACACTCTTTCAGCATATTTTCATTATTTTCAGGATCGGTTGTCGGCAAGGGCCGTTGCATAGGCGAGTTCGACATTTTACAACAACAACAACTCATGGTCACTTTTCATGAAGATAAGGATGGAAATGTATGTATGTATATGTTATTTTTATACCATATTCTTCTTTATTTTATTTTTTTCAGGTAGAACAGGTTCCAAATAGGAATATCCTAACCTGCCAAAGGCTATAGGAGCCACTTGTATATTGTATAAGACCCTTATCAGAGTCCTACTTTTAGAGCGCTGAGCCATGGACATTATCAAAAGCGGATAAAGAAATTCTTGGTTGTTTCGAGCGACCATTTTTTTTAGCAAACTAAAATGTTTTTATATTTTGTATCTTTTAGTGTTCTTAGCACGGCGGACAGGACATATTAAGTAAAGAGAGAGAGAAGAGGAGAGATAGGTCAAATGTTGGCTGTAGTCCGAACTACTTATCGGGGATTCGCTGTTTTTCTTGTGTACGATGAATTCTTAGAATTATTTTTTTGAATTTTGTTATTTCTTGTTATCCTGGAATGTGATAACATTAAACAGGAGAGGTGCAAGCGAACAACTATTGGAAACCCTAAGCAGCTACAAAGCAGACATTACTGCAATCCAGGAAATACGATGGGATGGGCCGGTCAAAAAGAGGATGAAGAACTGTGACATTTACTACGGACCGTGTTATAGTGAGCAGAAACTGCGACTATTCGGATGCGGATTTGTTATAGTTGCCAGACTTAGGTCATGATAAAATTCGCAAACATAAGCCTTATTTGCGCTCATGGCCTGACTGAGGAAAAGGATGATATAGCTAAAGATCGCTTCTACGAGCTCCTTGAAAAATACTTTGAATGACTAACGAAGTACGATGCCTCAATCCTGCTGGGAGATTTTAACGCAATGATAGGAAGAGAATATAACTTTAGCAGCCTGCACGACAACATGTCTGGCAACGGACTTAGGCTTGTTGACTTCGCTACGGAACGAAATGCCACTATAGGCAGCACAAGGTTTCTTCAATATCCATAAGGGGACATGGAATCTCAGCATCCTTTACCCGATATGCATAAAAGGAGACCCTCTGAGCTGCGCCAACAACAGAGGCATAGGTCTCCTGAAAATCGCCTACAAGACCCTATCTGCCGTAATATGCGAACCCTGAAAACGTTACGAACAACCTGATCGACCCTTATCAGTGTCGTTTTAGGTCAGGAATGTCAACAGCTGATTAAATATTCACACTTCGGCAGTTCCTGAAAAAAACCAAACAATTCCAAATCGATGCCCACCACATATTCATTGGTTTCAAAGCCGCATAGGACAGCATTTATGACAGGTCGGAAACGATCTCACCGACACATTCGATACAAAAAAGGATTTAGGCAATTTCGTCCCAACACGAAAAGAAACACAACATCGACGAATTGGGCATAACGCCACTATTGACTTTGAGGTAGTACGGGATTTTGTCTACCTCGGCACGCCTGTTATCAACACCTCGTCAGAAATTAAACGAAAGCAATTGTGTAGTAAGGCCTTCATTCTAACTTCTAAGGAGATCCTATATAAGATCCGGGTCATCCCAGTACTGCTCTATGGCGCCGATGAATGAACCGTTTCAAAAGTGGATGATGAAATCTTTGGCTCAAGCAGAAACTGAACCAAACCAGCATGGAATTTGCAACTAGAAGCAGTTAGCTAAGGACCGGGCTAATCTAAGAGCCATGCAGTCATTCAGCCGAAAATTCGGTGAAGGTGATTTATTAATAACACTTAAAATCTCTTTCCAACTGCTTTAGAACCAAATTGGCAAATTTACGACGTATGAAATGGTTTTGTCAGTTAGTTGAAGCGGTAAAGATCTTGCCAAAAACTAGAAATTTTAAAATCGTGACCGAAATTGTGACGCTTCGATTTTCGCATATTACCAGTACCACGCAACGTATCAACGTTTTTCGCTCGAATGTCGTTCTGCGATTATTGGAACACCCACTGAACAACTTTCCACGAATTTCCCCATAATTTGCCGAATGTTAACTTGCAGTGGATAAACCTATAAATGAAATGAGAAGAGAAGGCATTAAAAATACTAAATACGTTTCTTTGGTATGCCCCCACCAAGCTGTCGATTTGAAAAATAAACTTTAATCCATAATTAATATGAACGAAAAGACTAGCAAAGAGGTGAATGACATAGAAATAACTCTTTCAACCTTTTATGTGTGCGAAATAGCTTGTCTTCATCCTTGCGAATTTGGCCTAACATTTGTCTTTTTCCTGTGAACTTCATAGCACCAATATTTGAATGCTATCTTAACCATTCAAAAGTCTATTTTAGCATTAAAAAACGTCCCATATGTCAATTACCTTTTTTAAGTCCTCCTTTGGTCCGATTCCACTCAATAAAAGAATTTGAGGTGAGTTAACCGCTCCACCGCTTACTATCACCTCTTTCTTAACCAAAATCTTTCGCATGCTTCCGTATTGATCGATCACTTCGACGCCATGAGCACTTTTCGTCGTGGGATTCACCAAGACTTTTGTCACCGTAGTATTGAGCAAAATATGTAAGTTCGTCCTCAATCTTGCTGTCCGAAGAAATGCCCTCGCCGAGCTCATGCGTACTCCATTTTTGCTAGTCGTTTGGGCAATCATGAAACCTGTTGAATTCGCTCCATTAAGATCGTGAACCCCGAAACCTGCAAAACGGCATCTATTAATATATTCACAGGGGGAATAAATTATAACAATACCTAACTCTTGTCCACCCTTCAGAATGGCATAGGATAGAGGGGGACTGTATGGGAACTTCGAGACTGGCAAAAGTCCACCCTTGGCATGGTACTCGGTACCGACTTCATCCAATTGCATGTTATTTTCAGATTTCTTGAAAAATGGCAACACTTCTTCGTATTTCCAGCCAGGATTGCCCATTGCTTCCCAGTCGTCGTAATCCTCGCGATTGCCACGGATATACATCATTCCATTTATCACTGAGGTACCACCCAGAACTTTGCCTCTGGGCCAATAGCAACGTTGTCCCATCGAAGACAGACACGCGCCTTTTTCCGGTTCAGTATTGTACCGCCAGTCAACGTCACTTCCAATGAAATTCAAGAACATCGATGGAATCTGAGCACCGACCGGTTCATCTCCACCTTTTAATGAAAAATTGATAAAAAAAAAGTTAATTACAATAAACAAAAACTCGTTACTCCTACAGAGCAATTGATAGATCAGTCAACTTTAGAGTACGCCCAAGACTTGTGGCATAAATTTAACCTTATGAATGGTATTTCAGCTTTTACGCTTGTTTACAATCGTAAAATTATATCCAAATAATTTTTAATTGATTTATGGTAATTGATCGATAGGAGCCTGGTAGCTTGTTTATTGGAATTTAAGGTCAAATAACTCCTTAAGTGTAATATTTTTAAAACTACGGTCATTGGGCTATTGATATAATTGTTCATGTTCAGCAAACGCAATGGCTTACAATCTATATCGAAAAGGATTTGTTTTCAAAGTTAATTAGTTATAACAACGCAAATATATTGATAAATGGTGGCAGATTTAATTGTGAGGTTACGTGAACATGACATCTTTTGTATTGTGCCGGTCAACAAAGTTGAAGTATTCATTGCTCTGTCATTGTTCGACATTTGAGAAATATTTTTGGATACCATTGTCATCATGAGATAGACTGTCAAATAAAGGGTGGCCTGTAACATTTAGACGACATTGTTTTGATAGATTTTGAAAATGAAACGAAATACACATACCAAAAGTCAAATTTGGTATGGGTATGGTATGCCTCTTGAATAAAAGCCCAGCATCATTTGCCGAATCCTTCAAAAATAATAAACTAGTCTCCTAGACATCGCCTAATAGATCTGTCATGTAAACTACCTAAAGCCATTCACGAAGAACCTGATCGCCTATTATTAGTGTGGTAAAGGTAAATTCACAGTTATAAAATCTTCAGATTTCGGTAGATCCTGAAAAAAATCATGAAGTTCAGATCGATATCCACAACATTTTCTACCGAGCCATGTCTAGTTTTTGTAAATTTCCCGAACTTGTCCGTTACTGAAGAATGACGAAGAAGAAATATCGCTACTCCATCAGACAGAACATTACAATGTACAGATACAACTTTGAGATGGCATAAAGGGCTTTGTCTACTTCGTCAAAGAATTACCCTTGAAAACCACTATTTGCTTGGACTCTCATATGAACTAGTAAGAAGATCTTATATTATAAGATCCTGATCATTCTAGGCCTGTTTTAGAGCGGGCCGTATTAAAAGCTGATAAAGAAATTCTTGGTGGTTTTGTGCTAAAAATTCTTTAGAAAATTGTTTAGTTCCATTTTTGTTGACGAAGGTTTAACCAACCGCTTTACGATCTTTACAGTACAGTGACATAGATCTGGTGAAAAATCTCCCAATTGGATATAGATATAAGAGGGCTAGAACATGCAGAGCCAATCGGCACCAATACTTCGGCTCCATGCCAATGTTGACTTGAATGTAGACTTGTTGAATTTCCACGACAAGACAAGACTACAAGCAGTTGCAGCTTATAGGCACACTGCCTATCTAACAATGACAACCAATGGAACGAACTTCCTGATGACGTATTTCCATTAATATGAAATCTATAACAACTCAAGAGCGTAGTCAATAGAAAGATATTGTTTTCGTGAAAATTTTCGACCTCGAGGTTTTGATTGATTCTAACATTACGATGATAGCGGAACTCAAAAAAGTGTTTTTTTGGAAATCCGTCCGTCGGTTCATCGGTTCGTCGGTCCATCTGTCCATACAAGCCTCTCCAGCCTAAGCGACTTGACCGATTTTCTTCAAACTTCGTATCCAGCGTTTGTTTGGTCAACATTCTAGGCCATTTTTTTTTGTTTGCTTTTAGCCATGTTATTACCGGTACCTGCCATATGAAAATCATACATGACCTCAATTTGATCGAAAACAGCTTTAACGATTTTGATTAAACTTCATATATGGTATAAGTATATAAGTTCCAACAAACCTGCATACCCAGTTTTTTCGAGAAAAATCATATAACGGATTTTTGCATGTAGGCCATATTAAGAAAATGGCCAATTTCTCGCAAACTATTTGGTAAAATTGACTGAAATTTAATTTGTATACTACAATTACAGTTTTCATGAGTTAAACGTAATTGGTTTTGGCCCAATTATCTCTAAACGAAATTTTCAGTTTTGGCCAAAAACGGAAAATCATTATTTTTCACATGGACACCGATTACTTTCAATGACGGAATAAACGTTCGTATAATCACATCTTTTAGCATCATTAAGCAAAATAAATATTATTGTGTATATTGGTTAAATTGTAAAAAATGTCATATTAACTCGCTGTGAAAGATAAAGTTGCATACGACCCAGTCGTGCACCCAACACTCGTTTTAAATAGCTCCGCAAGTAAAAGTTGAGATTGTTAAAATGTGGAGATCTGTGTGACCGTCTATGTCGCCATTTACTAAGAGCAAACGTTCAGAGAATTTTATTTGCAGAAAATGCATTGTTGCGTACGACCCAGTCGTGCACCCAACACTCGTTTTAAATAGCTCCGCAAGTAAAAGTTGAGATTGTTAAAATGTGGAGATCTGTGTGACCGTCTATGTCGCCATTTACTAAGAGCAAACGTTCAGAGAATTTTATTTGCAGAAAATGCATTGTTTGATTTGCAGTGTGGCGTGACGCACCGTCTTTTTGATACCAGTAACCGTCCAGACCTCATTGACGCATTTGTGGGCAGACATAATGATCCAACATCCACCGCTATTGATTGCCATCGATTATTTTACCTTGTTTTAGCTCAAACACCGACCCTAACAGTCACTTTTTGGTCATTTAATGTTTTTTTTTATGGATCTCGTTTGGATTCCACGTTCTCCAAATTTGGCAATTTTACGCGTTAACGACATAAAGATGGCGCACCAATTCACTTTTTTACACTTTAAGTTTTATTATGTATATTCTTTTAATTAAATCTAGCAAGATCACACTACTTGTTCTTAAAAACATAAAATTTCATTTTAAATTATGTCAGTTTAAATTTCTCACATTGTCTGGTAATATATTAATTTGAATTTTCTTTCTTCAAGAATCTATATCGACTGAGAATAATTTTAGTGGAGACAACTTTGATTTCTGCCACTTAGCCCTAGAATGCTCCTCGAATGCTCAGCTCCTGTAAGAAAGAAACCACATAGAAATCCGTTTAGCAATTCTCGAGATTAGCGCATTCATACACGTTTTGGGATTTTATTTAAAACTGTGTTTAGATATAACTAGATATTTGTGAGAGTTTTTGAAGTAATTAAATCTGAATCTCAGTTTCATACGCTTGTCAAATAAACGTCATTAATATCGCCAACAGAATTATAAACCCGATCAATTTTTTTCTTTTACATAAAGTTGTGTATAACATCGGTCCACCGTGCGATCCCCCCAAAAAAGGTCCAAAGGGGTCAAATCGCAGCTATGAGGATGCCAATCGACATCGACAAGATGGCGGATAACACTATTTGGGAATTTCGTGAGAATGTGGCATGGGCTGTGTGGCATGGCGCGCCATACTGCAGCAAACATAGGTCGTCCAAATGCATGTCTTCAATTTTAGTAATAAAAAAAATCGGTTAACAAGGCTCTATAATATCCACCGACCACCGAAATGTTTCAATGATTCCACCAATTTCCACAATCCACACAAGACTGTCACTTTATGTGGATGAATCGGCCTCTCGACCATGCTGGTTTTCCGACACCCCAATCGGGCAATTTCGTTTGTTAACGTAGCCGCGCGCCAAGATGAAAATACGCCTCGTCAGAAAAGATGATTTTTCGCCCAAAATCGTTGTCCAATTCAATCGATAGCGGATAGCCATGCGCCTTCAAATGCTGATCCGAGATCTCTGTGCAGAATTCTCCTGAGGCTAGTGCTTGATGGTCGTGAATTGAGTCTCACACTCTCGGCTTCAGAAGCCACATTTTCGTCTGTTTCACGAATGTTTTGCACAAACTTGAGTACAGCAGGCGCGGCGGTTGCTTCATTTAGATAAAACTTCTTTTCAAATAACACACTGTTTGTGCTACACAGCACTCCCAACAAATAGTTCAAGTGTGAAGCGACTCATCGTCCCGCGAGGTATGATACTGACTTTCTGTCAAGATTTTGGGCGTTAAACAGCTGTCAATGACAAAGTAAGCTATGATTAAAAAAGAAGCCATTAGATGGCCCACCCGTTATATGTATAGGAAAAGAATCGAAAAATATGGTGATCTAGCCGTATGACTCTGTAGGCCCATACTTCACCGGTTTTAGGACCAGAATTTTGTATTACGAACATGAGCGCTCAAAATCTGGAACTGCAAGTTGTTTTTGGTGAAACTAATTGAAGGTGAATCCGACATGGCGTCATATTTTAGTTATCACGAACACACTAGTTTCCTCATACGTTGTTTGTATGATCATCTGAAAAGTGTCGACTGTCTCAGCTCACCTAGCCGTATTCGGAAGAAAGTTGTTGGGGTGCCATCATTGAAAAATCTTTAAGAAAAAGACTTGCCACTAGGAATTAATATTTTTTGTGGGTATTCTTAAGAAAACTTTTTTTGTAACAAGTTAACAAAAAAATCAAAAATCGAAGCCACGTAAACTTTTATGGTAGTCTATGTCACAAGTGCAACATGGTTGGGTATTTAATAATTTCCAGTGTGGATTATAGCGTTCGCATACGTTTTTCGTAAGATTGCTTCATACTCTGCTGCAATTAAGGAAAGTACAAGATATAGTTTCTGCGCAGACCAAATATGAACCACAGGTAATTTTACGATGGTGGATCAGATTTCTTTGACAATCTGTTATGGATTGGGTTGTAATGAAACCAGTCTGGTGGTAAATTGATGATTAACTTCCTCAGATGACATCAAAATAAATTGAATTCAAATTGATCACTAATTAGTTGTAGTGTAAGATGTGGAATTAGGTTTGGTAATGCCAGTTGACATGTGGAAGCAAAACTCACGGAGCAATAACCTTTCGTTTGAAATAACTTAATGTTTTTTTAGCGTAGGGGAATATAAAAAGTTTAATGTAAGGAGGTTATAAGATCCTCCTCGAGTGTTGTAGCTTTTTTTTTTAATTGCAGATTGGCTTGAGGGTATGCGGACTTGCGTTCAAAGCTTATTGGGTAAAATTGTTGAATAGGTGGCATGCAACTGTCTATTTAATTTGATCATTGATTGTTAAACTGATTAAACAGAGCTAGATGGGATATATTTTTTCGATGATCGAGCAATGATTATATGATTACAATGATTATATTTTCTATAACTCTTTACGCACGCATTTGGATCATATACAGAACATGCAATATTGTTTTTGACACACCTGATCAGACATGGTCGTTGAACTTATGTTTGGAGCGTATAAACACTTTATATTTCTTACATCGACTTATGAATCCTAGACATAACGCTGGGTTTTTAGCTATTCCGAATACGTGGTCGTTCCAACATAGTTCGTTACTAAAACTATGCTTTCATTTACCGATTTGTAATTGACAAAAGACGTATAGAAAAGAATGACAAGTGAAAAACGAGTAGAATTGACTGATACGTTGCATAAATTTGGCCCATTAGGGGCTTCAAACTAGCTTTACTACATTTGTGTAGGAAGTTGTATATTTCGAACAAAGAATGTGTCCAATAAGCTAAAGCCAATTCCGAAAACAACATTTAAGGAGCTTCACTGAACAGTTTTATACTCTTTATATCCTATTCCATAGGGATATTTTAGTTTTGACATTAAGTTTGTAACATAGAGAAATAATTTCGCTAGTTATACCTCAAAGCATATGGATCGACTCAGAATCGCTAGTTGAGTCGATCTAGCCATGTCTGTCTCTCCATCCGTCCTTCCGTACGCCTGTGTGTCACCGATTTTTTGGGCCCTAATTTTTGAGCTAGAGTTTTGAAATTTGGTATATAAACTCTTTATCCGAAAAAGCAACACAAGTATGAAAACTTATAAAATCCGCTCACTGCCACACCCATTTTCAAGAAAAACGTTGTTTTTATCAAAACGGTAAGTAACTTTTCAAAACTTTGTGAACAAGCTATTTAGACAATCCTAATAACTATATTTCATTTATGCACAGTTTTTTGCCACGCCCACTTTTTGGGTCAAATTTTAATATATTCGAAAAAAACTTCTGATGCAAAATCATTGGGTTTGATAAAACAAATATTTCGTCCATACATCATTTGGACCCACACCCACTTTTTGGAGGCGTTTTACTACAAACATCATTTCTATACCCTTCGAACCATAAAAGATTTTACCAATATGTTGTGACAATTTTAATAGTTCCTTGCCATAAAGTCAACATTTTAGCGAAATTAATTTTAAGGATGGGATGGGATAGGATATAAAATGAAAAAGCTACAATCCACTGTAACTTTTTACATGTTTTTTCCTTATATTTATGATCGCACTAACCACTAGCCCACTGTACCCACGATTGATTGGCAATACATTTTCATGGAAAATGGAAATATCTAAATTGGTAAACAAAAAGTGACTTCGTCTTAAACTGGATTATCTTAAAATCAAATATAACACACAAACCCCTGATAATGCCATTTTCTTCTGTATACTTACAGAAATGAATTTGGCGAACATTTTGTTTAATTAATAAAAAATTAATTCCATATCAACATCAGAATCTTATGAGGCGTCAAAAAATCTAGTTTTGAATGGAGCTTGCACACTTTTGCTGCTCTCAGATGCTTATTTATATCATGTACTAAAACTTTAACCAGTCTGAGCAGACAACATTTTTACTTCGCCATTTAAAAACCGAAATGGATATATTATGCATTTGTCAAAATTTCATCGTGCATGAACTAACGTAAAAATCTTTAACAATAATTGACTAAAGCGGTAATGAACTGGCAATGGTGTCAGTTTTAATTTAATGAAAGCGTTTAATTCCATTCTGTGGTATTTACTCTATTTGATAATACTATCAAGGTCGGGATTCAGTGCCCTTAACATATTTGTCTTTAGTGGAATATCTCCAACGACAAGTTTTCCTAATACGCATCGTATAGATTCATATCTTTCGTGTTATGCTTGGAAACAAATACTTGGAGTTTAAAGAAATTTGGTCACAATACCTTTTGAAAACAATTCAAATAAGTGGAAATGAACTTCGAGACAAAGTTGAAATGAAACTCGCAGAACTTGAAATCAAATATAGAGAAATGTGCTGCCTACCCGGAACACTCAGCAATTTTCCAAGCCATTTTATACAGAGATGGTGGCGGATGATCCGAAAGATAACGGCAGCCATGGAAACCATGGAAAAACATTACGGTGACGAAGCAATCAATAGCATCTGAAAGGACTGATTTTATTGTTGACGACCCTGATAAACGAAAAAAGACAAAGACGCTCGTATCTACACCTGGAATGTGAGAACAGTTAGCTTGAGAGGTGCAAGCGTACAACTAGCGGAAGCCCTAAACTACTACAAAGTAGAAAATACTACCATCCAGGAAATACGATAGGATGGGCCGGCCCAAAACTTTGACATCTACTACGGACCGTTTTATAGTGAGCAGAAACGACTATTCGGATGCGGATTTGTTTTAGGTGCCAGACTTAGGCAAGAAGTCCTATGTTTCCAAGACATTAGCGAATGCATTGTAACAAATCCGCATCAAGGCCAAATTCGCCAACATAAGCCTTATATGCGTTCACGCCCTTACGCAAAACGCGAATTTGGGTAGAGAAGAACATTGCCTACACGACAATACGTCTGGTAACGGACTATGGCTAATTGACTTCGCTACGGAAAGAAATGCCACTACAGCCAGCACGATGTCCATAAGGGGACGTGGCGGTGTCCAGATCAACGAATGGTGAACCAAATTGATCACATTGCGATAGACAAGGTGCACGGATCCAGTATTTTGGATTTCCGAACATTCTGAGGAGCTAACTTCGACTGGGTCCATTACTTTGTTGCAGCCAAGGTAAGAATGCAGATATACAACATGCAACAACAATCCAGAAATACTGGAAAAATGTAATGTCGAAAGACTGCAATGTCAAGAGGCCGCCAAAACCTTCGCACAACGCGTAGACCCTGATCTCTAGATTAACACCATACCACCAGCATCGAATGTCGAAGAACAATGGCTCCCATCAACAGGAAACCCTTGGTTTGATGAGGAATACCGACATATGCTCGCAGCCAAGATCTAAACCGCAGTGAAGACGAGAGTTGCCGTTGAGCTCTATAAGTAGAGAAGGAGGGAAGAACACCGGCTTTTCAGAAAGAAGAAAAAAGAGCAAGTAAAGCCCGCGATCGTGGATATAGGGAGGTGCCACTCCAGGAAAGATGTTCGCAAGTTTTACCAAAGTGTAAAACTTCAAAGCCAAGGATAGAAGGCTCGAACAGAATCCTGTAGAGTTGAACAAGAAAATATCGTAGTTGAGACACAGTCGATGCTGGGGATATGGAAGAACCACTTCTGCAGACTGTTAAACGGCGATGACGAACAACATTCCGCTGTCAAGCAGAACGAACCATTCAATATTGGCAACGACAGCGAAAACTGCCAACCACCTGACCTGAGTGAAGTGAGGATAGCAATATATAAACTCAAGCTTAATAGGGCTGTCGGAAATTACGGCCTTCCCGCTGAGCTTTATAAAGCCGGCGGAGATGACTTGGTAAAAAACACCCACCAACTCATAAGCCAAATCTGGTCGAAAGAAAGTATGCCTGAAGAATGGAACCTCAGCATCATCTGCCCGATCCTCTGAACCACGCCAACTACAGAGGCATAATTTTCCTCAACATCGCCCGAAACCGTTTACCAACAACCTGATCGACCGTTATCAGCGTGGTTTTAAGCCAGGAAAGTCTACAACCGATCAAATTTGTACACTTCGGCAGATACTGACTGTTTGTATCTATACTATATGAGAAAACACTATCTATTTTTTCTTATTAGGTACCTGGGTAATTAAATTTCAATAATAAAGAGCACTGCAAACTAGAGAAGACTGCAACTTCTGTTGCCAATTAAAATGTTTGTTAAACACTAAAAAAACAAAAATAAGATTGCTTATAACTTATTCAAACTGAAGGAGACTTTTTGGGTACCTATCGTGTTATTTATATACATGTGCACACACACATTACACTCTATGTACCTTCTAATTCTCATACACTATCTATGTACCTACTAAGTCTCATACACCGTATTTATGATAAAATGTGGTTGCAAACTAGTGAGCAGCGTTTATTGAATTTCGTTGTCAAGCTAAACTTGCTGTAAAGCAATGTTAATGCTGGTAAATTTTATGTATTTGAACCGCTCCAAATCGGAGCCCTTAGCAAAATCCCTCCCGGGGCCTGTGCCCCTTGCCCCACCCCCACGCTACGCCACTATTCAGATCAGACCCTATCGACAATTATCACGTAGAAAACTATTGACGATTTAACTTTCCCCAAAATGGCAGACAACTCCGGGGATATTTCTTTGGTTAGTGTTCATAAACAAAAGAGTTGAGGTCAAAACTGATGTTATCGTGTTTTTTTTTTTTTTTTTTAAGATTTGATAGTGCGATATGATTGATTGTAAAATTGTTCTTGGGAAACATAATCAAGTATTTACTTGATCTGTCATAGCTAGTAAAATGAAAGTCCCGACGACTGAACAAATTATAAGCCGCAAACCCCATGGGTTTGAAATCACGAATGAATACATGAAGGCTTAAGCTTACCTTTATATATGACGTCATTGAAAATTATAGAGTTGCATTAAATACGGTTCTACATATTTTTTTTTTTAATATTTTCTAAATTGTGTTTAAAAATCTTGTGAGAAAAATTTGTTACTTCCCTACATTCTTTTATGATTTCATGGTTAATTAAGCCACAACGCTCTAACGTGTCTACATATGTTTAATTTAGCATATATTAAGCCAGCATAACTAATTTATTGCAACCCATTAATACGAGCAATAAAACATGAATGAGAAATAAATACAAGCTTGGAAGGGAAACAATGTCGTAATAGCTCTGTGCGCCTTTGATGCGTTTTGCACCCGATTTTGTGAGTCGCATTTCGCGCCACAACACCATCATAATTAAAATCATCATCGGCTATAGCCGCAAAGCCACAAAACGGTTGTGAAGGATATACAATACAAGCCTAAGCCTACTATGTATGTACACAAGTGTTATGCTTCGTTAAAGAGGCAACAACAAAGTCTCTCTGCGCTATGAAGTGCTTCTGCGTGAAATAAAAATAGCATGTCATAATCGCTTGCAGATTTTAGTATTAGATACATTGCACTGTGCCACTGAACTAAGTGTTGAGTGCACGCCGACGCCGGCCGCCGTAGTAATTCATGTTGACTGGCCAAACAATTGAATGCAATTCATTAAATTTATTCTCCGATGATTCGGTAGAGGACTACACATTAGCACCAATTTACACGATATAATTATTTGTTGATTTTTCATGATTTTCGAACCTATAACCTTGATTGACAGCAATGAAAAAAGCAATACATGACGGGCATGACCTTAAGTATGTACAATCCGGTTTGTAAGTAGTTGAAGGATTTTCTTTTATGTGTACATGTACTTACCGGCTTCAATGAGAAGAACCTTCCAATTGGGAATTTCAGATAAACGTGAAGCAACCACAGATCCAGCTGATCCACCACCAACCACGATGAAGTCGTATTCGTAATCGGGTTCTGAGCGAAACTGAAAGGAGATAACATTGAGAGTTGAAAAAGATTTTGTGACATTATGCGATCAAAGTTGGGTGAAAAAATATAAGAAGTAAGAATATGCTTTGAGAATTGTATAATACGCAACCTTATTCTACATATGAAAGCGCTGTTTCTTAGTTCTAAGAAGACTAAGAAGGATCTCGTTAGTTGTTCGTTTAAGTACAACTAACGAGATCCTATATAAGACTCCAATCATTTCTTGCTTTACGGCTCTCAATCGTAGCCTTTATTAAAAACAGGTAAGGACATTCTTGGTTCTTTTGAGTGAAAAATTATAGGAAAATAGTTAATCCCGTTTCGGTTTATACGAACATTTTTAAAGAAAGCATTTAATCGCGCCATTTTCGCCATTCTCATCCATTTGATATTCAAAAAAAAAAAAGTGTAGTTTTTTTTAGGAAGTGCTAATGCTAATTCAGAGCCTCAATCCAAATGTCCTTTCAGTTGGAACGGTCCTTATTGCCATTGGTTGCACATACTAGGTAAGTAAAGAATTATTTCTGCTTTTGGCAGCTACTTAATGGTTTGATTCAGAGCCTCAATCCAAATGTCCTTTCAGTTGGAACGGTCCTTATTGCCATTGGTTGCACATACTAGGTAAGTAAAGAATTATTTCTGCTTTTGGCAGCTACTTAAGGCGAGGAGTTTCATTACACCGTCAAGCATCCTGCTACGAATATAAGACTCCGCAGGTGAATATTCACTTCGTTTGTCTTAGCCAGCTTATAAGGAGCCTACTGAATAAGAACATTTAAGCAAAAGGGACCGAAAATTTTTTTGCGGAACATTGAGCATAAAGCATGGATGTCTGGGTCAGCGATGATTATATTCTATTACATGACCACTTTAGTAAGAAGAATGAGGTTTTCTTACTCAATGTCTACCAATTTCGACATATCACTTCCATGTAATGTTCGACGGGTATTTAATAACTTGACTTTAGATTTGAGAACCAACCACCTGTTAAGCCAATTAATAAGGAACCGGGCTGGGTATGACTTGCCAATTATTAAAATGTCGATTTAAAATAATCGACCGTCATGATGTCAACATTCAAAAAGTCGATTAGTAAAAATATCGACTGATCAAAATGTCGACTCTTATACAGCCAATTTTGAAATATCGACTCGTAAAAGGTCGACAGTGGCAAAGTGAATTATGTTCACATGAATGCACCGCCGCTGCCGATCAACAAGTCACTCTCGAATAACTGTTAATGTTTACGTTTACAGTATTATTTTAATCACATGAACCTGCAATTCCTGTTTTATTTTAGATAAAAATCTACATTTTCGCCGACAACTTTTCAATCGACATTTAAATGGTCTGGATTTTAAACAGCCATTTTTTTGTCGATCAAATTTCAGTCGACATTTCAACAGTCGATGAAATTTATATTTGTCCAGTCGACAATTTTTTTCGTCTACCATTCGTACGCTTCCCTAAGGAACCTCTTGCTGTTTTTACATGAACGAGGGACGAATTTTCATTTATAGTTATTTATTATAGTTATAATTATGAAAGCCTGTTTTGATGAGGAATGCCGACAGATGCTAGAAGCCAAGAACGAGGCCTACAAGGCTTAGCTGCAGGTGAAGACGAGAGCTGCCATTGAGCTCTATAGGCAAAGAAGAAGGGAAAAACACCGGCTTTTCAGAAAGAATAACAAAGAGCAAGTAAAGCGCGCGTTCGTGTATATAGAGAGGTGACACTCCAGGAACGACGTTGGCAAGTTTCAAGGATACAAGGCTAACCCGAGTCCAAATCGTGGGTATCGATTTGCACTTCTTGGGTTTTTCCGTGCTCTGCCGAAGTGTGCACCTATTCACCTATTCATCGATTTCAAAGCCAAGTACGACAGCATTTATAGAGAGTTAAGCTGCCCGAACTCGTCCGTTTGTGTGGGATAACGATGAAGGATTCACACTGCTCCATCAGGGTCAGAAACGACCTCAACGACACATTCGATACCAAAAAAGGATTTAGGCAAGGTGATGCGCTGTCATGTTACTTCTTCAATTTGATTCTTGAGAGACTTGTGCAAAACTCCTGAGCTACCACCAAAGGCACAGTTTTCCAAAAATCGGTACAACCAGCATACGCCGACGATATTGACATCATTGGTCGGACCCAACGGACCCAAATGAAGCGGAAAAAATGGGTTTAGCAGTAAATAAGGGCAAGACAAAGTATATGCTGTCAACAAAAAGGACACACAAAATCGACGAATTGGACAAAATGTCACCATTGACAGATATAACTTTGAAGTAGTACGGGACTTTGTCCATCTCGGTTCCGTTATAAACTCTGACAACAACATCTCGTCAGAAATTAAACGAAGACATACTTTTGCCAACCACTGTTCCTTCGGGCTAAGAAGGCAATTCAGTGGTAAAGCTATCACTCGAACTACTGAGTCGATCCTATATAAGACCCTTATTATCCCAGTAATGCTCTACGACGCTGCTCAAAAGCGACCGTCAAATGAAGAAATCCTTAATCGATTCGAGAGGAAAATTCTTCGAAAAATCTTTGGTCCCGTTTGCGTTCACGTTCTATGGAGACGTATATTCAACCAAAAACTGTACGAGCTACACAGGGACATGCTCCTGGTCAAAAAACTCCGCATGTGACCTTTAAGATGGCTGGGACATGTAAAACGAATGCGCACTAATAATCCAGCTCGCAGAGTCTTCGATTCCCAGCCATACTTCGGACGCATCAGAGGAATACCTCGCCTCAAGTGGCGCGCACAAGTAGAAAATTACCTCAACCAACCGCGTTCTAACCTTGGCTGCAACAAGGTATTGGTCCGAGTCGATGTTAGCTCCTCGGAATGCTCGGACATCCAAAATACTGGATGCGTGCCTCTTGTCTATCGCTATGCGATCAATTTGGTTGACCGTTCGTTGATCTGGGGTCCGCCATGTCCACTTATGGATATCGAGGTGAGGAAACCGTGTGCTGGCTATAGTGGCATTTCGGTCCGTAGCGAAGTCAATTAGCCTAAGTCCGTTACCAGACGTGTTATCCTGTAGGCTATGTTTTCCGACAATATTGCTAAAGATGTCTTCTCTTCCTACCTCTGCGTTAAAATCTCCCAGCACGATTTTAACATCGTACTTCGGTAGTCGCTCATAGGTTTTGTCAAGGAGCTCATAGAAGCAGTCCTTAGCTATATCATCTTTTTCCTCCTCTATGGCGTGAGCGCATATAAGGCTTATGTTGGCGAATTTGGCCTTGATGAGGATTATTACAATGCGTTCGCTAATGTCTTGGAAACATAATGCGTTCGCTAATGTCTTGGAAACATAAGACTTGTTGCCTAAGTCTGGCACTTATAACAAATCCGCATCCGAATAGTAGCTGTTTCTGCTCACTATAACACGGTCCGTAGTAGATGTTTAAGTTTTGCATCATGATGAATAAACATAGAACTTGGAGGTTTTCAAGATATTTCGAAAAAGTTTGGCACTTAGCTTAGTTAGGCAATTTTACTGCACCAAATTCACTACCGCTACTCTACAATTAGTAAAGGATGCTATTTCGTCATAGATTTCCTATAAACCTTTTAGTGCTTCAAGAATTAGTTCTTTCAACCACACAATTTCTGCTCTATATTTATGATCTGTTAAGGGATGACTAACAACCGTAGTATCTGTCTTTACTACTCTTCGAATAGACGGAGAAGATTGATTATCTCAAAATAGTGGAACAGCTAAATAATCCAAACTCGTGGTCAAAGATGCACACGGAATGCTTATGTTCAAATCAAGTATTTACTTACCCTGGAACTAGCTCTGCCGCATGGGTCTTCAAGATCACACTGTGACCGAATAAAAACTTCCAATAATCCCATAAACAGCATGAAGGCATTACCGCCACAAGTAGCTGCAAGTGTTGGACCTGTCGGCACCCCGACAAGACAGTCACAGGTGTTCATCATAATGGAGGTTAACTATGAAACTGAAATTGGATTTAAAAAAAAATTAATTAATATCGATTGATGTCTATGGAGACGTAATATTATGTGCACAATTGTATATTTGCGATGGATTTAGATGGATTTAACTTATTGAAATTTGATGTCACATTTTGTTAAGACACACTGCCTGACAACACTGTTACCATAACAGTCGTATTAATATTTCAACACTGAAGTTCCATTGGATGCTTTACGTTGGTGTTACAAAATGAAATAGTGAGGTTGTGTAACTAGATAAACAAAATGTAATTGTGACCCAAAGAAACTTTGATTGGAAAATGTACTTTTCTTGAATCGGTGGGTGCATAGTTAGTTATAAAAAAAGACGTTTGACCACATGTTTTTGACAATAACTTTACACAAGGTGTTTTATTTTAGTAATTTCTTAGAAAAGCTGGTGTTGTTTTCTTCTGAAACTAATATTCTGCCTATAGGATGAAAGCTATAAACTAATTATTGTCAATTTATTTGACAAGTTGGTTTTATCAATCATCACCACAGTAAGGCAATAACTATTTCCGTTAGGGTTTATCATAGAAGTATGATAATCGACAAATTGAAACAGTCAATGAAATTAATTATATGTTTCATGTTAGTAAAAAAATGGTTGCCTAGTTCAGAGAATTGAAAATCGTCATTTAACGATCGCTTTCTGGAAAAATTTATTTTAAATTATAATTGCGATTTGCCAATTATTCAATTTTATAAAATGTTCATGTCAACAATATTTTAAACAAGGTCTTAGGCGTTACTGCCTTGTTCTTCTCCCTTCTACTCTTTTCAAATATAATCAACAAATCTCTTCGAAAGGAAATATAAAGCCAGATAAAACTCGGGAAAATGCTCCCAGAAATTTTCCCTAAGTTTATTTTCGGACGTACTATGGTATACATAGATTAATTCCTAACGCGAGCATAGAATTCTTTTCCAAACTCAGTTTTTTCATCATTCATGCTTTCTTTCGTTCTACCAAATTTTGCTAATAAGTTGGTGTATGCTAGTTGATACCGTTCTTCAGCGGCTTTAAATAGCTTGTCAGGAATAACGTCATTTCGTTCTGTCTGACACCGCTATTTTACTGTCTGCAGAAGTGTTCCTTCCATATTCTTTGCATCGACTGTGACTTAAATACAATTTGCCTTGTGCATCTCGATAGGATTCTGTTTGGACCTTGAATTCCAGAACTTTAACACTTTCGATATCTTCAATATCTGCTTGTTTCCTAAAAGCCGCTTCATTTCATATAAATCTCAATGGCAGATATCGTCTTTACCTGCAGCTTTGCCTTGTTTCTTGTTGGAAGATGCGAGAAACCTAGCACATAAGTTCCTGTTGGTCTTATGGCTTGTTAACATTGTCAACATTGCTTTTCGAAACTTGGAGAGGTTAAGGGATAAGCGTTTCCCAGAGACTTGGTGGTCTTTTGCGATTGCAGTTGATTGCATTGGACACTCATTTAGCATTGGTTCCGGGGTGGTGGATATCCGCCTTCTTGACTTGACTGCAACAAGTCAACTTTAGCCCCTCGGAATGTTCGGACATCCAAAGTACTACATATGTGCTTTTTGTCCATCGCATTGTGATTAATTGATTGATTGAGCGTTTGTTGATCAATCAGCCTAATGCCATTGCAGAGGCTCAAAAATGTAGGCTCTGTTTTCCTACAACACTAATAAAGATCTTTGTCCAGGAACTCGAAGAAATATTCATTCGCAATGTCATCTTGTCATCAAGACCTTCGCGCAACGCGTATCCCTAAACCTCTCGATTAACATAATACCACCAGCATCGAGTGTCGAAGAACAATGGCAACGATGCCAACAAGCCATTAGATCCGCCGCGACTGATGTGCTAGGTTTCTCGCGCCCACCAGCAAGAAACGCCTGGTTTGATGAGGAATGCCGACAGATGCTCGCAGGCAAGAACGTGGCCTATAAGGCTAAGCTGCAGGTGAAGACGAGAGCTGCCGTTGAGCTCTATAGGCAGAGAAGAAGGTAAGAACACAGGCTTTTCAGAAAGAAGAAAAAAGAGCAAGAAAGGCGCGCGATCGAGGATATAGAGATATGCCACTACAGCAAATATGTTGGCAAGTTTTACCAAAGTGTAAAACGTCAAAGCCAAGGATACAAGGCTCGAACAGAATCCTGTCGAGTTGAACAAGAAAATATCGTAGTTGAGACACAGTCGATGCTGGGGATATGGAAGAACCACTTCTGCAGACTGTTAAACGGCGATGACGAACAACATTCCGCTGTCAGGCAGAACGAACCATTCAATATTGGCAACGACAGCGAAAACTGCCAACCACCCGATCTGAGTGAAGTGAAGTGAGGATAGCAATATCTAAACTCAATATAAATATAAATATATAAATATAAGATCTCCTTAGTAGTTCGAGTGAGGGCTTTACTACTGAATTGCCTTCTTAGCCCGAAGAAACAGCGGTTGGCAAGAGCAATTCTTCGTTTAATTTCTGACGAGATGTTGATGTCAGAGTTAATAACGGAGCCGATATAGACATAGTTCCGTACTACCTTAAAGTTATATCTGTAAGTGATGACGTTCTGTCCAATTTGTCGATGTTGTGTGTTCTTTCGTGTTGACAGCATATACTTTGTCTTGCCCTCATTTACTGCTAAACCCATTTTTGCCGCTTCCTTCTCCATACTAAAAACGTGGCTATGACATCACGTTGGGTCCTACCAATTATGTCAATATCGTCGGCGTATGCTAGTAGTTGTACAGATTTTAGGAAAATTGTGCCTCTGGTGTTGGCTCATGAGTTTTGCACAATCCTCTCAAGAATCAGATTAAAGAAGTCACATGACAGCGCATCGCCTTGCCTAAATCCTTTTTTGGTATCGAATGTGTCAGTGAGGTCGTTTCCGACCCTGATGGAGCAGCGAGAATTCTCCATCGTCATCCTACACAAACGTACGAGTTTGGGCGGTATACCAAAACTTGACATGGCTCTGTATAGTTCGTTTCTATAAATGCTGTCGTATGCGGCTTTGAAACGGTTTCAGGCGTTCACATATTACGGCAGATAGGATCTTGTAGGCGATGTTGAGCAGACTTATGCCTCTATAGTTGGCGCAGTTTAGAGGGTCTCCGGCTTTATAAAGCTCGGCGTGAAGGCCATCATTTCCGGCAGCCTTATTAAGCTGATCATCCCAGTCCTGTTCTACGGCGCTGAAGCATGGACCGTCTCAAAAGCGGATGAAGAAATCCTTGGTCGATTTGACAGGAAAATTCTTCGGTCCCGTTTGCGTTGACGGGCTTTGGAGACAAAGATTCAACCAAGAACTATACGAGCTGTACAGCGACATGCCCCTGGCCGAAAAACTCCGCATTGGACGTTTGAGATGGCTAGGACATGTAGAACGAATGCGCACTAATAATCCAGCTCGCAGAGTCTTCGATTCCCAGCCAGACGTCAGACGCATTAGAGGAATACCTCGCCTCAAGTGGCGCGCAGAAGTAGAAAGCGACCTCAACCAACTTGGAGTGCGCAACTGGAGGCAGTTAGCTAAGGACCGGGCTAATTGGAGAGGTATGTTGGTTGAGGCCCAGGTTCATTCCGGACTGTAGCGCCACTTAAGTAAGTAAGTAATGTCATCTTTTGCAAGGTTGGAGGATGAGCGCATATAATGTTTATTTTGGAGAATTTAGGAAACGAGGAGAATGAACAATAATCACGTGGTATCACAGTGGGCTAAAAAATGGTCAAATGTGCAGTCGAACTTGCTTGCAGCCCTTCTAACCTAACCTTACTTTGTGTTTCAAATGATTTCTGAAACTCTATCAATATCCCTAGTTAGATACTAGCTATGTAATTGAGCACATATATCCAACTTGTATTGACATTTACCAAAATTGTTTGAAGTAGTTCTCCAAAGGCATTTCCAGTAAAAATATTTCAAATCTGCTTCCAACTTAATGCTGTGCTTACCAAAAGTGAATGTAAAGTCGCTGCAAATAGATTTTTGTACACATCCCAATGAATAGAGCTACATTTATGTAGGTATACGATTTAATGGAAATTATTACAATTCGTAACTTCAAAATAGGCGCGTTTATATTTCTCAAATGTCACAAATGGAATTTGTCATCAAATTAATGGTTATGTTTATTAAGTGATAAAAGTAATTTGGTCTTCAATCAGACAATGCTGACATCTCGTAGTTTCAATGACAAACGTTATTTATACTACTGTCCATCATTGACTGCTAAACCAACTAGCGGTATTAATTCATAGATTTATCCACCACTGAATGTCAAACTAAACTGTTGCACATTGCAACTTACGATATAAAAATATTCTTTCGCGAAGCTTGCTAACAGCCTTTTCATTAAATGCGCCTCTCCACAGCACGTCACGTCGCGTCGGTCGTGTGAAAAGTGAAAACTAGGAAGTCAAATATAGTCTGTTTGGGGGCTCCTCAAGAAGACATTTGTTTTATTTTTTTTTTCTGTTTCCATTTTTCTCCGATTTCCAATGAAAGTGGAGTCTTCACTGTTCAGTGTTGCAGCGCGCCAAGATCGCTGCTGCATAAATGACAAACTACGTGCCAACCAAATGAAATGCAACACGGTAACTTAGACTCAAATGATGCGATCGGAAATGACAAATGGCCAGATGGAAGTAGAGATGTAAATTGTTAATGCAGTTAAGTTGGCCGGCTAGCATTTGGCTTGGCTAACCGTATCGGAATGCCAACATAATGTGCGTGATTTTGGTCTATTAGTGATGTAGGAAGGTGTCATGATGATGGACAGCTGAGAGTAAGTACGGATCTAGTGTGGTAAATCACATTATCTTGGGTTATTCAAGCTGGACAAAAAGTCATAAAGAAATGTAAACAATTTAAAAATAAATATGTACTGGGTTAATTGAAATATACGGCAGAAATTAAATGACTGGTTCTAGACAATAGGGTGAAACTTGTATCAGATAAATTTATGTATTATACGACTTTAAAAAATATTCCAAACAAACACGTTGCAGCGCAATGTTGTATAGGTAAGTGGGATCGTGTTCAAAAACTTGCTGATTTTAAATAGTTATGCGCATGGATCATTGGCCTGAAGACCTGCTGATCATTTTAAGGTGTCGACCATAAAATCAAACACAACCAAGTCTAGAGGTAACACTGACCGAATAACACAAACAGTTGACTGGAGTTGTTATCCAAAAAACGCGGCGACAATTTTATGACGGACATGCGTCAACTACACAGCCTTATGTAAGTCAACTCAAAAGACTGGGTAATTGGGAGTGCATTCCGGATTACCAATTGATGGTAAACAATTTCCCTTTATGGGCATACATCGATACGTTTTGGTAAATAATGCGAAGATTGGATCGGATTCGGAAGCATAGTCCGGAATTGCTCATTAGCTCGGAAACTTTGTTTTTAATTAATCATACTTTGATTGTTGTTTTTCACCCACTGATTTGTAGCGCGGAAAATAAATACCGTTCATTGGGAAGAAAGCCAGTTTAAACCGTATAAGGTTATATATTTACCATTTAGTAGTCATAACAATTGTTTTTCGGTAGCGTGATTATTTTGTACACAAATATGATATCACATGCCATGGAGTGTTAGCATTCCGAAGGCATAATTCAATACCGGAATGGTTTCAATCACACCGCAGATGCATCCCAAAGTATAATTATCGTAATGGAAAATCACAGGTCGTTTTTAGGGGGCCTTTCCCGGATCGTCTCATCATATTAGGGTGTGATTATAAAAGCCATGCCCGCTACCCCGTTTTGACCCAATGTATTTTTTTTTAAATACGCGTTTATTCCAACCTCTCAAGGAGCGTACAAGGTAATATTCCGGACAGAATTGCCAAAATAGATGCTGATATACTGGAAAGGTTCAAGAGCCATATCAATTGCAATAAATCGGCTTATTCAAAGCAAACTAAAGGTATACAACTCATATAAAATAAATAATATACAGAAATCGTATTCATTAAACGGTCCTTACTGCGTTTAAAGAAATGTTCAAATGTCCAAAATGTCAAACAGGTGTTGCTAGAACGAATAAAGCATGAAGCTACGAGAAATGCCTTAGTAATGTAAACCCTCCTATAACTTCAAATAGTCTGAAATCGTGCTTACTTTCAAATAACGGGTGGTAATGTGATGTTGAATGTGAACCACACCTAAAGTTTATGTTTTTTTCTGCATTCCATTTGCCATTTTTCAATTTCAGATCAATTCAATTCGAAACATGGAAAGATACACAATCGAGCAACGCGTTAAAGATATTCAAGCTTATTATATATTGGGCGTTCAAATCAAAATGCATATCTTGCACTTCGGGATTTTTTCGGTCAATTTAATCATCCAAATGTTCGTTCAATCGGAAAAATCGTGCAAAAATTTGAGCAAACCGGGTCTGTAGGAGATGTGAAAACACCAGTGCATGCTCGTACAGCTCGTACTGCAGCAAATATTGCTGCTGTTAGCGATAGTGTGGCTGAAGAGCCGTCCATCTCAACTCGTCGTCATGCCCAATTCGCCTATTACATTCGTCGTTGATGAACATAATGCATAAAGACTTGCATTTACACGCTTTCAAGGTGCAATAGACTCAAAAACTAAAGCCTCGTCAATGGTCAGAATGGTAAAAATCATCTTCAGTGATGAGGCACATTTTCACCTAAGTGGATTCGTCAGTAAGCAGAATTGCCGTATTCGGGCGAATGATAATCCAAGAGTGATTGTCGAAAAACCAATGCACCCACAAAGAGTGACTGTTTGGTGTGGTTTATGGGCAGACGGAATCATTGGGCCGTATTTTTTCTAAAATGAGGCCGGTCAGGCAGTAACTGTGAATGGTGTTCGCTATCGAGAGTTGTTAACGAACTTTTTATGGCCCGAATCGGAAGATATGGATGTGGTTTCAAAAGGACGATGCCACTTACTACACAGCTAACGAAACAAGGGCTCTTCTGCCCGACAAATTTAAAGGCCGTGTTATCTCACGTGGTGATGTCAATTGGCCGCCAATATCATGGCCAATTGACTTAGGACTACTGAATATCCACAATTGGTAAAAACCCTTCAAGGTTTCAAAAACCTAAAAAAATAACGTGATACGAATTTATTAGCCCTGCAGATGTTTTTGAAGTCGAACGCCACAATTTTTGCAGTAGGTATGTAGTAAAATGGGGTGCTTCAATTTAGATTAAGGCTCCGTGAAAAAAAAATAAATTTATTTTGATGAGTGGTTTGTGGAATTTTTACAAAATTATACATAGTTGCAAAGTTGCCGTTTCAGCAAAAAACTACAAGCAAACGATTTCGAAAACTAAAAGCTGTACAGAAACACTTCAGTTTTTGATGAATGTTTTAAAAAATCATTTTTGAAAATCGAAATGTTTAAATCGATGTGAAAACTTTAAATTTAGATTTTGCCAAAATTTTCGTTGATTACCATTTGAGAACTTTTAATGTCATTATACCCTATCCCATAGGGATGTGTTAGTTTTGACAGGGAAATGAAATTTGATACATATAATCCTTGTACGTGCTGTTCGAACAAGTGTTAACATTTTCTAAATCCGCCCACCGCCACGGCCACTTTTAAGAAAAACATTATTTTTGGCCAGACGGTAGGGAATTTTGAAAAAGTGACTGAACAACATATGTATTCAATCCTAATGTCTATATTTTGTCCATATAAAGTATTTTGTACGCCCACTTTTTAAGGGCGTTGTCAGTAAAATTTTAAAATATTCCGAAAAACTTTGGATGCAAGATTATTGGGTTTTATAAAACAAATATTTCGTCTCCGCAGAGATCTGGGTATTCCAGCGGTTAAAGATGAAACTAACAATTTTGCACGCAAACATATAAAAACGATTATTGGGACACGTTAACACAACGGTCCTCCGAATTCTTGACGAAACAAATTTATTGCGGCGTCTTCAAAGAACTAAGCTCTTAGATTTGGCCCGATAATAACAAATCGCGTTATAAATTGCGAAGAGAGTAGGAACTCTCACAGAAAAGTTTCCTGCCAAATATTCATTACTCGTGATAAAAAAATTGCTAGATAAAAAAAAGACAAAAAGGGTGGTGGTTTTAGTGGAGTCAAAGTCCCACACTACTTTGGGCACGTGCTCATCGTGTCTTTTGAGATTTCCACCACCCACGAAAAAAAAAAATATATTCCGGCCATACATTATTTGAACCCACGCCCACTTTTTGGAGGCGTTTTCCTACAAAAGCCATTTGTAAACACTACGCCATTGGCATTGCAGGAGAAAATCGTTGTTTTGCGACAATGAAAATTTTAATATGTCCTTACCATAAAGCCTACATTTTAGCGATATTGATTTGAAGGATGGGATGGGATAAAGTATAAAACGATCAACACAGTGGATTATAGCCTTCTCATATGTTTTTTTTTTATACTTTTCGGATGAATGGTTTTCCACATCTTGTAAGATGATATCTTTAAGAACTACCAGGGTTTCTAGTATATTAGCATAAATCTGCTGCTCTGAATAATCCCATCGAAATTATCTAGTCAGTATAAACCTCCAGTCGGTTCTGGCTTATGCATCATCTATGCTTCACCCTACTTGAACCACATGACCTCTTGTCCCAATTTACATAATTCAGGAAGAAAAATAAATTGAGCATGACTCTGTAGATCTCACCATTCAAAGTGATCGTTTATGCGCCGACGTTGTCAATAAGAAAATGGTTTAATGACTCCTTCCGGGGAAAAATATTTGGTAGTCCAGGTAGGTCTCCAGAGGTGAAAATTTGATCCATAAATCATGATGACTTTTTATGTAAAATCATTTACTACTTAGTTGCGATTCAGGTTTACTTGAGCGTAAGTAAGCTTCGTTGTCAACTGGTTTTCGCACTTTGTAAAGCATTTGCTTCAAGTCATTCACTAAAATAACTAAAATGAGCCTCCGAGGAATAGGTGGAATAGATTATTATACGGGAGTATCATCTGGTGGATTATGATGTACCTTCCACGAATTTTCAGTCAGCGATATTCTCATTATTCCCGACCGAACGATAGATAAAAAGAGTTTCTATTTGTCGACCGGGAAAGGATTCCTAATTGTCCCAAAAGCACGTGAGTTTGTTTGCTGCTTCTCCTCTTGCGAAAGTCTGGCAAACATCGAAGAGCAACGCTGTAATGAGAAGGTTCTCAAATTTGGCATTTGAATGCGGCGTTAAGCAGCAGCAACTCATCTTCGCGGCAAAAATAATGTCTTCGCACATACAAACTAAATTATTACATAGGGGCCCTCTATTGACCGTTAATACTTGGATAGTATTAAGCCCACTGCTAAAGATAGGTTCATAGTAGTACACGCAATGGTAAATAAACTAGAAAGTAATGCAATATAGACTATAGTATACGATTTGGCATGCGGTCATTTTCATCGACCTCAACGAAGTCCGACATGTGGAAGGGAAGTGGACCAAAAAAAAAAGGTAAAAATCTTCAAACTGCCTTATATGTGGGAAGAAAATTGAACTGGAACCTAAATATAAAACACTATCCTCTACAGCTGCAATAGAACTGACAGCAAAAGATGTTATCCCCATCCAAAGGCCACGATACGCCTATGAATACGCATATCGGACTAGGCCATAGAATTTACTTTGAATAGATCGTTCCAGCCACATACCTAAGACTATCAAACTCACGCATTGCATTCCAAGCCTTTATCTTCGTGGATAGTCAAGTCTCTGGCATTAAATGTAGTTAAATGTAGTTAAATGTAGTGTTGCTTGAAATACCAAAACTAAGGATTACCGTGATCTGAGAGCCAAGGAGGTCCATATCAATACTCACAACATATTCATCGATTTTAAAGGCAGCGTTAATAAAGACAAATAATATACCGCCATACAAACCTCCAGGAAAATAAAGCACCAGGAATTGATCGCATTCCGATGGAATTCCGATCAACACTTACCATGAAATTCAACTGAATATTCGAAACAGCTGACGTATTTAAGGGTTTCCAAATATCGAAAAATTTTCCCACTACATGAAAAAGGAATCTACGACGATCGAGCAAACTATAGGGGGATTTCGTTTCTTAACACATCTGCCAAGCTGTTTGTCAGTTTACTTTTTAGTAGAATTACTGACTGGATGGAAAATGAAAAGATTCTTTTTGAATTTCAAGCTGGTTTCAGAAGAAACTATTCAGCCGTTAACCAATTATTTTCACTGATCAACATAAGTGCAATTTGCAAAAGGAAGAAAAAAAAGCTTTACGCGTTTTTCACAGATTTTCGGGCTGTTTTTCTACAAGCTCTATAAACAAACGTAATAAGAGCTATGTACAATATAATTCCGCTTATGTTTGGGACGGTAGCCAGTTGTCGGAAGAATTTGAGACATAAATGGGTGTTAAACAAGAGTTGTATCCTAAGTAAATTGCTACTTATTTTGTACATAAACGACATGACTGATTACGTTAAAGGAGGAATTCAGCTAAGTGGAACCCAAATTTCAGAACTGATGTGTGAAGACAGTATCGTTTTTCTTGCGGATACTGTAGATAACATGCAGTTAATGATAAATAGGCAAGATTGTTATTGCAGAACGTTGAGCTTGAAAATAAATTTAGAAAAGTCAAAGATGATAATATTCTTAGATGGCGGCGGAAGATATGCTCAAAGTGAGAAATTGACTTTCCAAGGGGAGAAAATCGAAACTGTCAAACAGTATAAGTATCTTGAAGTTTTGATTTTTTTTTGTGGACATTTTTTGAACAATAAAAATATTTCGCACATATTCCTGCCTACAGCAACTTCGATTCTTCTATACGCATCGCAAGTTTGGGGATACTGCACTTTTGAGGTTGTTAAAAAGAATTTCCGGTATTTTATCAGGAGAATTTTCAGAATACAAAGTAGTTGCTCCAATTACATGATATATTTGGAAACGGGAGTAGCACCACTCTTTCTGGATACACTCAAATTTCATTTTGGCAATGAATCATGAGCGACTACCCACAATAGTGATTTCTTCAATGCTAGGATATAAAGTCAAATGTGTTCAAGAGTGGCAAGTTCTAGGATTAGAATTGCGGTTATAACCTTCCAGTTGCGTTAAATGTACACTCGAGTCTATTAAAACTAAAATTCGAAGACTTATCGGAGAAAACAGGCCGATGACTTTACGATTCATTTGTAAACGAAGCTCAGTCATCGCAATACTGAGCCTACTATAGTCGATTGGATCACCATTTACAGACTACGACATACTTTTTAACCAGCGATTCTACGAATAAAATTAGCACTATTCTTAGCACTATTTAGAGAACTGCTAAGTCTAAATTTCATACTGCACCGCCCTGACCTTCCAATTTTTTGCAATTTCCATTTCATCGCGATGCTAAAAGAACATGTTCTACATATTCTTCGGCGTACGCGTACTTGATTTAGATTAAGTATCCTTAATGTCTGAATTAGAGAGAGAGAGAGTTGGGACCTTCTATATCACTACAAAGTTAACGCAATACGGTACAGAAATTATATAATAGAGCAATGTTTTTAACCTTAGCACGTCAAGCGTTTATTTTGTTCTTAACTTTAATGTGTAAAATTAAAAAAAAACAAACAGGAAAACGTATATATAAAGTGACCGAAATAAGTATAAAGACACGGGCGACTATATTGTTTGATTTGAATTTATTACGAAATGAGGAAATTTGAAGGGTATATTCTAAAGGCGAAAAAATATTTACTTTATTCAATTTTAAAATCAAACAGAAACAAATTGTTTTTTTGAACACCATGGATTGTTTTTTAGGTTCATCGTTAATGAGCTCCATAAAAATTATTCTTTCCTGCGAAATAAGTATAAAAACAGTTAGCATTTTAAGCACAAGACGACGAAATTTTTAGTTTTAACTACCAAAATGTAACTAAGGACTTCGTACAGCTGCCTCGGTTCTCAATAACTTCAAAAATCGTATTCGGCATAGAATTTATCAAGTTATGCAAAACTTCATCATTGAGCTCGTTTCATGCTTGGATTATTTGTGCCTTAAGCTCTTTCACATTCGAATAGATTTTTCTAGCCATGATCCCCCTCATGTTTTCGATTGGGTTAAGGTCGGGACTACATGGTGGCCACGGTCCACTTGTCCCGCCGACCTAATGGGAGCATTGTCAAATATAATTTTTAATCGCCATTATTTTTTCAAATTCGTCAGGGCATATTCCAGCATCTCCATGTATTTTTTACCATTCATTCTGGGTGGTACCCAAATCAAAGGGATTTTTTCATGGAATCCAAACGCACCCCAAACCATCACGCTTCCACATCCGGAGTCTCGGCTCATTTTCATGAGCCAATAAAAAATGAAATCATCTGGACCGTCTAAATTAAATTTTTTTAATCAGAAAAAATAACGGATTCCTACTCCCGGGTCCATGCCATGTGGTCTCTGGCGAACCTTAGCCTGGCCTCCTTATGATGCAGCTGCAGTAGCTGCTTTTTCATCATTTTTATGTATCGAAGGTTGGGATTTTCCTTCAACATTTGCTGCTTTCTTCATACACCTACTGGAAGGTCCAACTTGCGTCTTATCTGACCAGCATTCAGTTTGTTTCGTCTGGCTTCATGTGAAATAATATTCTTTTCAAGGGCTCTAAGAACGCTTTGTCGACCAGATCTTCTGGCAGAGCCATAATTCTCACCCGAATTGACAAAATTACAGACAACTGCAAGGGATCGTCGTGTCTTGGTAGCAATTGACCGATTTGAAAGGCCGTGCTCCTTATGAGTTGTGATTATTACCTTTTCTTCCGTGTTCCGCGAACCCATTTCCGCGAGGCATGGCTAAATTAAGATTCAATTATTTTCATTTCGAGTCGCAAGAAGTGCAATTTACCTATGGAATCATCGCTTTAATATTTTCACACACTTTAAATAAAAAAAAACTGCAAAAAACCTTAATACTTTAAGTTTTAACACAGTGTACTTATTACGCCTTTTTTGCAGCACTTCTTTGAATAGTAATAACAATTTAATTTGTTTCTAAACTGTTCTTCTAGATAATGGCGCATTATTTTTTCTATTGAAGAGATTTACCTTATTTTTGGGTAAACACTGGGTTAGCGTAATTTTGAGAACAGTTTGAGAATGATTGTCTTTATACTTATTTCGATCATTGTATATGAATAAATAAGTAATTAATGTCATACTGGTAAACGACGGCTCATAAGCCAAACCATAGAGACTAAGATTGTATGAAATATGAGATGTGAAAGAAATAAATGTCTAGGCCTGGCATACTACACAACCAGGATCGGGAACGAAATAATAAAGTCAAACGAAAAATAACTTGTCTACGAGTTTTTCTTAAGAATACACCTGACACCGCATACCATAATCCCATTTGAGTATCAATTTGTATCCTAATCCGTCTACATTATTATTTATTCTTTAAAAAAAAAATAAAACACGTAAACATAACGCTAAGGGCCCACGCAGGACTCATCTAAGCATCAACAACTCAACTGTACATCTAGCCATACATTTTGTCTCCCAATCAAACATCAACAATTTTCAAATGTATGATTGTCTAAGTGACTCTTTTTCGAAAAAGACGGTAAATAACGCCATCGGAGGGTAGCATAGGTTAAGAACGGCCAAGGCATATAAAGTCCAGTAATAAATCAAACCATCATTGCCCTAACATAATGATGCAAAACATTTTCCTAAGCAACCGCGAATAGAAACTAACTGTGCTGATACTATCAATTAGCAAGAAGACGTTGACCTCATCGAGCACTTCGCTTCGCGTCATTGTGTGTCGGCTGTGATTGATTGTCACTATGAAGTCAACTGACAGTGCCGTCTAGGTTGCAAGCTCTTCAGAATGAAACTCAACCATACACCGCATCATTGTGGTTTTGGAATTTCCCACTAGACAGTGCTTACATAAATATTGCACCGGAACATAGTTCACTAATCGAGAATCAAGGGATTTGGGTAATTCTTAATGAATTCATCGAATCTTCATCAATATTCCGGCTTTGCATGCGTCAATCAGGTAGATGACAATCAGCAATACATGTCCAAATGATGGAAAATGTAATTAAAAGCTAACGATTAGCTCACAGCTTGGCTATTGGAAAGCCCTATAATTTGAATAAATTACGGCTTTGTTTTTGCATTAAGAAAACAAACAAAGCAAACCTCAAGAAAACGTGCAAAGTAAGCTTTATGATCAATGCAAATAGCTCCCTTAACAATGGACCCGGGGTTCACAATGTATAGCACATTCAAGTTTTTTTTTTTATAAGTACAAAGCAATGGCGTGGGAATTTCTCGAAGAAATGTATTACTCAACCGTGGTGGTCTAATATTTCACGTGTGAATTGTTTTCCAGTTTTTTTGTGTTTTTTTTAATTTTTTTTGTATGCTCCTGGCCTTGATGCCTGTTTGAATCTAAAGAAATCGTCTTCGTGGATGTCATTTCACTTCATGGATGTGAAACATTGCGCGGAATAATAATATATAACGTACATTGTCGTTAGTTGCTGTATTCCGTTCTTCTTATTTATGGGACCGCTTTTTGTTTTATCGTAATTTAAGTGTCATTTGCATTTTATACTTAGAATTTGGCAATAAAAATCCAACCGTGGTTTCGTTTTCCATAGATTAAATCTTGACAATGAAAAAAAAAAAAACATGGGAAGAAAGATGTACCAGAAGAAGATGAAAAGGAAGAACCGTAAATAAATGCTTTGAATGGTTGAATTTTATTTTAGCATCTTTATCTTAATATCTTCTTTTGATGTTTTCTCTTCAGTTTATACGAATGATGCAACTATTGAATTTATATTCGCTTCATTGACTTATGAGTGTGGTTGACCCTTTTCAGATGACCTGAAGCTACCTAATCCGAAAAGAGATGAGTAATTCCTTGGAATTCATAAATATAGTATTGTCTTTCTGTCAGTGTACTTAATTTAAGCGGCTTTTGATTTAAGTTCAATTGCGTGATTTTTTTTTACCGCAGGCATATGGAATTTTGATAGACAAGAGAATAGGTACTTATCTATCTATCAAATCGATTGCTTCACTTCTTGAGTGGATGCATGATTCCATTTGAATGTGATTTCGGAATCACCTTTCGCTTTCTCCTAAAATTTATATTCAAAGATTGTTCGTGCTTTGTAATTGGACAACTCGAATAAAATCATAGCTTAAGGATTTAGTGGCAAAGTGTAGACTGAATTTAAACAAAAAAATGTATTTATTTTCTCTCCCTCTTTTTCTTTTCTTTATTGGTTATGTTATGTTCTAAATAAAGGGATATACCATAAAACGTTGATCGATATATTTTGTCTCCAATCTACACAAACCAAGCTTATCGAGGCGGTTTAGAAACGCAGTATGCTAGTCATGAATTAACTCCTTAAAATCATACAGATGGATGACTCAAAATGTAGGTGTTTTATACGAACATAAAAAAAAATAATTTATGAGAAACACCTGAGAACTGTCATATAGTACATTTTGACAGTTCTCAGAAGTGAATTTTTCTTCAGAATTTCAGTTCAGAAGAGAAATGGAAACAACTGTCAAAATGTACATTCTGACAATTTTCAGAAGGCGATTTCGCTTAACGATTTCATTTTAGAAGAGGAAATTAGTTCCGATGACATTTTTACCGACTCATCAAAGGGTTTTTTTTAGGGGTACAGAACTTCAAATTGAAATAAAACACAGGAAAATCGTTTTAATGTCCATCAATTTGGCATTATTTGTAGAATAATTTTATGCCATTAATGGTTAAATATGATTTTGAGCATGTGGCCGCCGCGGCTGGTTTGCAAAGTTTAGAGGTCCAATTATCAACCACTTTTTCGATCATTTGGGGCCGCATGTTTGCAATAACGCCACGAATGTTGGCTTCCAAGTCCCCTCACGTTTTTGGTTTGTTGGCGCAGACGACCGACTTCACATATCCCCAAAGAAAATAATCCAGTGGTGTCAAATCAAACGATCTTGGTGCCAAATTGACAGGTCCATTCCGCGAAATTATGCGCTCATCGAATTTTTCCTTCCATAAATCGATTGTGACGTGCGCTATGTGGCATGTAGCGCCGTCTTTTTGGAAACACATCTTATCCACATGCATGCCATCCAATTATGGAACAAAATAGTCGGTTATCATGGCTCTATACCTGTCTCCATTAACGGTAACTGAATCTCCAGCATAATTTCGGAAGAAATGTGGCCCAATGACTCCACGAGCCCATAGAGCACACCAAACAGTCAGTTTTTGTGGATGTAATGGCGTCTCAAGGGTCTCATGTGGATTCTCTTAACTCCAAAAGCGGCAATTTCGCTTGTTGACGTAGCCATTCAACCAAAAAAAGGAATCATCACTGAAAAAATTTTTGCGTTAAAAATCAGCGTCGAGATCAATCTCATTTTCGGCCCATACACCAAAACCACGACGCGCATGGTCTCTCGGCTTTAATTCTTGCACAAGCTGGATCATGTAGAGACGTAATCCAAGATCTTAGCGCAAAACCTTCCATAAAGTTGATTGACAAAGCTCCAATTGCTGTGCACGGTGTCGACTCGATTCATTCGGGTCCTCTTCAACACTTCGCTTTACAGCGGCGTTTGTTTCTTCGGTGCGCACTGTTCGACGTCTCAGCAGATGCGTATTATCACACAGAGTAAACGTAGTGCGAAAACGATCCATGGTTAACCGAATTAATTGCTCTGATAGATGATTATGTTGACCATGCAATGGCCGGAGCATGCGGTAAACTTCGCGAACTGAACCATAACTTTGAAATAAATTTGCACGATGCACAAGCGTTGTTCATTTGAATCACGATGAAATGGCAAACTAAATTGAACATAAATGACATTAGAGTTGCCCGATTTGACCACTAAATGTCTGTTTTATCTCTATTCGAAAAACCAACCCATAAAAAAAACATCCATTATATGGCGTGTAAGAACTTTATATCCAATTTGGAGAAAAAAGTGGAGAGCCATATAAAAAAAGGGCATTTACTGGAAAAATTATTTACACAGTTGCAAATAACTCCATTTGGAACGTAACTTAATTTATTTGTTAAGTTGATATTTCACTCGACGTAACGTTATTGCGATCATTTTCTTAAAAATTAGTAAATGCTGTTATAGCAGACGCCAAAAGTACCAAACTTTGTCTTAAAAAAAAGAGCTCCGCTGCGGGTGCTTTCAAGGGAAGTATTTCAGCCGCGGAAAAGTGGGACATACAGAAACTGGATTACTTCGAAAAGTGATGATGGCGAGAATATCTGGCCCTTCAATAGAAACATATGTGAAAGATCCGGGATCCGAGCAATAAAAGAACATTAACGAAGGCTTAGAGAAAATTTGATAACACCCTCTGTAATCCAAGAAACAAAAATACAAATTTTTGGCCGAGCTTTCTCACAACCATTCATGTGTTCGTGTGTTCTTCTAGCACGATGGCCGAACCTCCTGTTTTATGCCGACTCCGAACGGCGAATTGAGATAAGCTTTTCTAGACAATTAATACTACTCGGATTATCTGTCAGATCATCACGAGAGGAGGACCAGTGAAAAATCATTAAGGTGTTGCTATACTACTGATAATCGAACACATACATTCGGCGCGGCAGTTCATCAGTACCAACCAACCATCGCGCCACTGAGCCCGTCATCCAAGAAACACCTAAAAAATAATACAGAATACATGAAAATTCGCACTTTACAAAGCCAGTAGAGTTTTGAAGGAGCGTTCTTTGGACGGGTGAAGCTGCTGGTTCCCTGGACGGTATCTATGGACAAATATATTCACCCCTGTCGAGGTATCCAATTGGAACAAAATTTTCTCCGATTTGTCCCATATCGTAGAGTTTTGTACCGAGGTATCCGTTGGGATTTGCATTTCGAGTGGATCTTCCGAAGAAATGCATCGTACATGATCGCTCAATGGCTTAATGCGTACCTAATCCATACGGGTAGTAATTTTGTCGTTACTTTATTTCTGAATTCAGAAACCATACAATTTCGCCCAACGCCACAACATTCAACGCACAATAGGAAACCAATTTTTTGGTTAAAATCGAGTGAAAAAAATATGAGAAGGCTACGATTCGCTGTGCTTCGTTTAATACCCTACCCCATCCCTTCTTTAGAAATAATATCCACAAAATGTGGGCAACATATTGTTACAACATATTGTTCAGACAGTTAAAATATAAAAAAATATTGTTCAGACTCTCTTTCAAAATTTCTTGCGGTTTGGCCAAAAATTACACTTTTCCAAAAATGAGGCGTGGCAGTTGCAAATTTCAAAAATTTGCTAGTTGAATCGATCAAGTCATATCTGTCTGTCTCTCTGTCCGTCCATCCGTCCGTCCGTGTGTCACCGATTTTTGGCGCTTATATAGACTATGTGTCCGACTAAGCAGAACAAGTGTAAATATTTTCAAAATCCGCAAAATTAAATAAACGTTTTTTCTGCTCAAATCATAAGAAATTTTAAAATGGTGTCTGAGCAAGATATTTGGACTATGCGATTGTATACATATATTTCAATAAAAAGTTTTTAGCCAGGCCCACTTTTTGTTTAGTAAAATTCGAAAAAGTTTTGATGCAAATAATACGAAAAATATTGTAACATGTAAATGTAAATGTAACATGCACTTCGTCCATATATAATTTTACTCACGCCCTCTTTTAGGTGGCTTCCAAAAACTATTTTTGGACCCAACCCCATAGCATATGCAATAGTAAAACAAACTTTGTTTGGAATTTGCCACTCGCACGTTGAATTTAAGGATGGAATGGGATAGGGTATTCAACGGGTTGTAGCATTCTCATAATGTTTGTCTATGAAAAAGATCGACATGATAGGTCACAATCTTGAAGACAATTTTTGGCAGAATAAATGGTCTTGATAACAGAATTTATTAATATGTGTTTCCAACAAGGTGGTGCTTCATACCACACAGCTGCTTAAACAATTGATCTGTTAGAGGGAAAGTTCGTTAATCGTATAATCTCGAAAAACCATCACGCTCTTGTGATTTACCGTCGCTGGGTTTAATTTTATGGGGTGACACTAAGTCTTCGATTTATTTTAACTAGCAAACAACGTTAAAGGAGTACACGAACTGCATCGAACACGAAACTATCAACGTTCCCGCAAATATATGAGAAGGAGTGCATAAATCGCTACAAACGTTCTTATTTTGGTCTTGTGTTGAAATCTACACTTTATTTTTACATGTGTACGTGGAATGAATTTCAGCCCGATATCTCAATTATTCCGTTTTTTTTTTCTAATCTAAAATTGTAATGTGCTTCTTGAAAATCATATTATATGCACTTTTTGCGCATAGGTACCTTGAACTGTGGGGCATCCATGCGTAGGTTTTCTTAGCACAGACACTACTAAATACGAAACAACAAAATGTGTTTTGCGATGCACTCGCCTTAAGATCGCGAAATACACGTGGCGGCACGAGGACGATAAGTTTGGCGCCAAAAATTTATAACGGTTTTTCGCAGAGGGGTCAAAAACAAGCATTTTTTACTATGGGAAGGTGGGGGCGGATCTATCTCTCCCCGTTTAGGAGGTAGGAGTAATTTAAGAAAAAAAATGACTTAAAATAAAAATATATATATTTTAAAAAATAACGGTAATACTTACAATTAAGTAGTACCCATTTTTTTTTAAAGCCAATGCTTTCTTATATAAGCTTTTTTTTTAAATAAAAAAAATCTATGCATAGTTTTTGGAAAAAAAACTTATTTTGAACTCAAAATTTAGGGAAAAAATATTTAAAAAATAAGTTGTAAGTGTAATTTTTAAAACTGAATAATTATATTTAATTTTCTTTCTAAAGTTCGTTGTTCTAATAAATTCTTAATCCAAAACTGAAAACTAGATGATTTAATGTCTTCTAATTTTTGGGAAAAATGAAAATTACTAAAATTAATTCGGTCTATAAGCAGTGAGATGCCTACTACAATCCCCTGCTTGGGCTTACTGTAGAATTTGGGATGGGTGCAAGATTTTTTGTGTGTGTTGTTGTAAAATGTAATGCACTTGGTTTGCTGTACTTTACTTACAAAGATGAACATTAATCCTCTAAGTGAGATACCAAAAAACAAAAATCTTACAAAAATAGTTTTAGTAATCTTTAATTTTCTGAACTAAAAGACAAAAAAGTATTTGTTTTTTTTAAATTTAGAGAGAAAGATATTGTTTTCGTGACAATGTTCGATCTCGAGATTTGGATTGATTCTAACATTACGATGATAGCGGAACTCAAAAAGTGGTTGTTGTGGAACTCTCCAGCCTAAGCGACTTGACCGATTGTTTGTGCTCGATTCAGAATTTATATAAGCATTGTCCACAAAAAGTCAATTAAGTACTTCATCTTACAATTTCGAAAAAAATGGTCTACACGTAAAAATAATCTTACCAGTCATTCTCTCGTCTTTAGTTCATATTTTTAATAACATCATAACATCTGGTGTTTACCCTTCCCAATGGAAAATCACTAAGATACTCCCATTTAACAAAAAATAATGACAACGAATATAGACCGTTGTCTGTTCTTCCATTTCTGTCGAAAGTTTTTGAGAGAGTATTACAGAGCCAAATAAATTTACATCTTCACTAAAATTGTTTGTTGTTTCCTATGCAGTCAGGGTTCCGAAAACTCCATAGTTGTATAACAACAACGATCAAAGTAGTAGCTGACATCAGAGAGTCCATGGATGAAGACAAAGTAAAATTTTTGGTTCTTCTCGATTTCTCGAAAGCTATTGACACAGTTAACCACACAAATTTGTGTAGCAAACTCTTATCTCTCTGTAATTTGTCGAATCCAGCTGTAACCCGTACGTCATCTTATCTAAACCATCGGCAACAAGCAGTTTGAGTGAAAGACAACACATCAGATTTTTTTGGAATACCAGAGGAGTCCCCCATGTATCGATTCTGGGACCAATTCTATTCTCAATGTATGTTAACGAACTTCCCTCTGTAGCATTATCCACGAAACACATGAATGCTGACGATGTTCAGCTTTATAAAAGTTGTTCTCTGGGTATGATTGAAGATGGTGCAAATGCAATCAATAACGACTTAGAGAGCACATCTACGTGGTCTGAGAGAAATGGACTCATTTTACACCCCCCGTAAAGGCAAAATGCTTGGTCATAAGCAAGATGATGTTGGATCTTTCCTTCTTTCCTGACATCAACTTACAAGGCTCAAAAATTAATTATGTTGATAAAGCAAAACATTTAGGAATAGTGTTCAATAGGACACTTACATGGAATGACCACATCAATTCGAGTATTGGTAAAGTTTATGGTGTTTTACGTTTTACTTTTTCATGTAATTGAAACTCGTCAACCTAGTTATTTGTTTAATAAGTTACGCTTTGCATCCTCCAACAGATCTCATGAACTAATTTATCCATGTATGAGCGACAGTTCCTTATTGGCTCTATTTGCATATGGAATTCATTACCAGGGCATATTCGAACGTACGACGGAACTGGGCGATTCAGGGTCGAACTTAAAAGTTCTTACTTAAACTCTAATACTCTTTAATTAATTTATTAATGATTTTTTTTCTTCGATTAAGGGAACAGAGAATGGAGATGTTTGTAAAGAAATTATTATTATATTTGTTCTAATTTTATTTAATAAAATATTATATTAGTTTTTTTTAAATTAACGTCAATAATATATAAGTTGTAAAACATTTGTTTTCTGTAGCTAACCTCAATCAAATACTAAAGCTTCAATAAGTTATAAGATTATTTAAGTCTTAATGTGTTAACACTTAATTGAAATAAAAACTTAAACCAAAAACTAAACTTTTATTTTGCATTTTTTATCATAATTTTGAGCTTGCATGCGAATTTTTCAAAAACTATTGACATAAATAATTTAAATTAAAATAATTAATTAATTTAAATTGAAGATTAAAGAACTGATTTCTGGCTTTCAAAAATGGGATAATACTTCATTGTAAGTGTTGTCGTTGATTTTGAATATTCTTTTTTTTTAAAATTACCCCTATCTCCTAAATGGGGCGAGATAGACTCCCCCTCCCATAACAAAAAAATGCTTGTTTTTGACCCCTCTACTAAAAACCGTTATCAATGAATCAATTTTTGGCGCAAAACTTATCGTACTCTCCCCACATGACAATTTTTTACTTAATAATTCGTCATTGATTTTCTTCAACTTTAATGTACGGACAGATTTCAATGCTGTCATATGCCAACTGATCAAATATTTAGTATGGTTCTTAGGCAATCCCCCCGAAGAAACAGAAATAAAATGGAAGAGGCACCGCAAGGTTCTTAGACCGTTTCACCGATTCATCGGCGCGTGAGGCTCTTGTCCATGTCTGCCGCGGATTTTATTAAACGATTTTGAAGATTTTCCTTTTGAATGTTCAGACAGTTTATGTATTAGCTATTGAAAACGCGGTAGCTCATATGGTCAACAAAAATAGCAGTGACCACATGGTTGATATCATCTTCAAAAAGTTATGTACAAAAGCAATTTAAAGGTACAACATGCTGTGTGAATTTCAGCCAGTAGTGCTCCTCTTAGGGAATTCGAACATTAAGTTTGTCTTTATTATGTTATAAAGTATAAATCGAACTAATACAGTCCCTTCGAAAAAATGGGTTACAGCATACAAATTTTTATTATTGTACCCGAGTACATTAAACATTTTTATCCCATGTCAACCGGTATTAAAACGCCTGACTCGGTCTAAATTTTGTATTAAAAAATCTTTGGCCGGCAAACCTATATGGCCCTGTTGCTCCACATAAAAGCGCACACTTTAAAAGACATAAACGGTCATCATCCGCTATCAAAAACTGTCAGCTAGTAAACCTGTTCACGCATTTCTCCTGGAAAAAAAAGATTTTTACGTTATCTTCCTCCACAACCGGATGAACAGATATATAAATACAACAAGTGGTTTAAAAGCGGAAATACAAATGCATAACTAGTAACCACAGTCATATACATCATATTCATTAATCCGCACAACTATATAGGTTACATTAGACATCATTTCCAGACTCGCTTGTGCAATCAAAATGAACTTAATTGAAACATGTTACTATTTCAAGTGGAATACGTTATTCAGGATGTCATCAGGTTACCGTAATATGGAGTGATTAGCCCAGTCCACAAATAAAACCTATTAACCAGTTTAATAGCCAATCGCTTAATGTATTAATATATTAGCGGATTCCATCTGACGCCTGTTTTTTCGTATCCAGAAGATTTACTTTGCATAAGATGAAGTATTGATTTTTTTTTTAATATAATTTAATAAAATGTTTTGGGATTGCAATACATGTCAAATGTATTGCATGTACGAGTAGAGTACTCACGCAAGATGTGTTTCTGTATCTAAAGTTGTACTTGTTCGAGTTCCGGAGAGTGAAATTTTATGAAAGTGTTATGAAATATTATATAATAGCTAGATCGGGATGGATAGAAAGGCTTTCCAGAAAATAAAAAGGTATGTTGCCTAACTATTTAAGGCCCTAAAACTGGTGACTTACAGACGGGCGGACGGAGGACATGGATAAGTCGATTCAGCTACCGATTCTGAGTTAAATTATTTCGCTTTGTTACAAACTATGTATCAAAACTAATATACTCCTGTGGGATAGGGTATACAAATGGACAATGAAACGATCAAAATCGACAAGATACAGTGTGCTGAGCAATGGAGCACATGGAATTTTCAAGTTCGGATTCTTCTAAATGCTGGAGATCTTCTCGAGGTTGTCAGTGGAGATGAGACGCAACCAGCAGGTGCAAACACAACGGCAGCAGCATTAAAAACATTGGAAATGAAGGATAGAGAGGCATAGAAGATCATAGCAACATCAATCGGGCAAGGGGTGTTAGTACATAAAATGCATTGTTTTACCTCACATCAAATGTGGTTCAAACTATGCTCAGTGTATGTGTGTAACAGTGCCCTAAATAATGATACATCCTATTCCTAAAAGGGATAAGGAAAAAGTATAAACCCTGCTTATCTTCGGTCAATATGGCTTCTGCCGAATGTAAAAAAGGTTTTCGAAACGATAGTCTATTGGGCTCTGTACAGTGGGTGAAGAAAAATAATATGATTCCGAAAAATCAGTTTGGCTTTCGAGCGAGGCGCCGCGTCAAAACTGTTTTTTGGACATTCCACGGAATATTTGCAAAAAGCAATGCATGGGGCTGCTCTGGGCTTAGACTTTTCTATAAGTTTAACATTCTGTATATGATATAAGAAATGCGTTTGAAAAAAAGTCGTTATCAACTGTGGAAACGTAACTTTTTATATAAAGTAATGTTGCCACAGTTGACACGAATATTCTTCAAATAGATTTTTCAAATAAAATCTGTACACCGCAGGGCGAGGTAAGCTCTCCGATATTTATAGGTTCCGCCAGACAGTCTATATCGTACGCAATAATGATCTAACGGCATACAGATCAGGTCCAAAAGTAGATGTAGGTATTTAAGACGCTTCTGCAGCGTGATTCAATAAGAGATATTGCGATGATTGGAAATTGAAGATCAGTTTCCAAAAAATACATTTAGAACACCATTGCTTAGGGTTTCTAGATATATCCAATGGTATCAATAGGCCTTTAAAATTAATACAAAATTTCAATGATATCTTACACATACTTTGCTTTATTTAAATTTAAAGATAGGAAGTGCTTAATGAAGGACACTTAATATGTTTATTCACCATTTATGTGGTCAAAGGTATATCTCAGATCTAATGTTCCATATAGGATAGGTCAAGGCTTGCCACCTGAGAACAATTAAAAACACTGCTCCTCTACAAACCAACAATTCAACAAAAATTAAGTTGGGGTGGATGATCTGTCCTTTCCTTAACGCACAATTTTTTTTCCAATGGCATCGGAAAAAATTAAATTTAAAAATGTTCCCAAGGAATCAACGGTGGCATCTTTATTTCTAACGGGTGATTTTTAAAGAGTTAAGTTTTTCACGTTGCCAGCACTGGTTTGTAATGGAGCTTAAACGTCATCTGTCAAAGTGAAAAGTTTTCTGTATACTCTACCATTTTATCATGGAAAGACTTACAAACGAGCAACGATTGCAAATTATTGAAATTTATTATCAAAATTCATGAAATGCTCGAAAAAGTAACGCGAAATTGGACTTTTCGAATATACTATTTGAAACATTTACATGAAGTTGTCTTTAAAACGTAAATGGCAAACGAATATTTACCGATTATAATAACTAATTTGAATATTTGATGCAAATTTAAGTTTTTCTACCCACTTCAAAAACAAAAAACTACGCATAAAAAATTACCCGTTATTTAGGCTGACTTATTAAGTCAACAGGTCATGTAGGATTTTGGCAAAAAAAAAAAAAACTTTTTGAGGATCGAAGTAAAGTTAATTCATTTTAAAAAAAATTTTCAACAAAACCGATGTACACAACCCATCGCGCTTTTTGAAATCGCTTCAAAGTAGCCCCGTTGGGCTCTATACTGGACTGAAAAATAATTGTTATATAGGTCGTTACGTTCAAACAAATTGGAGTCGCTCTGCTTATAAGATCACCTGAGAACTTCAATCTTACAATACCAACGGCATTCCGGCCTTCAGTAAGACGGTCAACGATGATCTTCATTAGCCCCTCAACTACGTTTGTAAGTTATTATTTATTTTATTCCGCTTTGAAAAAAAAAGAAGTTAAGTTGGCGCCTCCTATAGTTGGCATAAAATTTAGCTTTATGTAGTTAATAAGAAGCAAGTGGTTTTTGTCTTGGTAAAAAAAACGCAAGTTAAAGGTAGAACTGTATTTTCAAAAATAAACAAACGTTTAAAGTTCCATTAAGTACATAAGCTTATTATTTAAGTTTTGCCTAACCTTTCAAATGGTAGGGCTCAAGAAAATGTATCTCAAAGAAATAGGTAAATAAATGCGTGCAGAAATGAAGAAAATTTTCGGCAATAAAATCCATTTTCTCTTCCAAGGGCTACGCAGACTATCACTCCATCCATGCATACATGATTTATGGTTAGACTCAAAACCTTGGACCGGTTGTGTAATTAAAGCATCATACATATTTTTGTTATTTCTTATATTTTTTTAACAAGAATGTTTGTATAAGTCAGTGCGTATTGTTGACCCAGATACCAGGGACTATCAACTTCCACACATATTCAAGAAAAAATCAACAAGACCAAAACAACCAACTAAGTTGTCTACTTCCAATAATAAATCGTTTCATAATCGACTATTGAAAGCTTCCATAATTTGTCTAGATAAGCAGTAATAAACTATCTACTGATGAACACTGTATACTAGGTCATTGATAAATCAACTCTACTTTGATGGATGAAAACTCGGACATAAAGCACGATGTACCTAGTCTTTTGTTAACAAATTACTCCACCATTCACATTGGCAAAGGCATAAATACTTTCAACACGCTATTGCGGTTGGTGTAGTATGTCAAGCGATAAACCTACATAACACCATACAATCAACTTCTAGACTAAATCTCAAACCAATATTAGCACCCCTCGGCGCTCTATGCAATTCGTCAGTACAAATCCTTGACTTTTGTAAACATAAACTGAGATGCAAAAGCCAAACAAAAGCAGCTAAAACGATTTACAAAACACAAAACGAAACAAAAAGAAAGAGCACAGCGAACCGCATAAAACTCATTATCGTGAAATTCATTGTAATCCAAAAACAAGTTTCAAATTTGAATAGAAATTCGGTGCCACAACAAACACTTCTCCCAAAAGAAAATAATCGTGATAAACGCATACCTTTGAGTACAAAACAATATTTGTGTTGTGTCTTGTCTTCCCTCTGAGGAGGATTATTATCAAATCATCCGCGCAGCCGCGGCCGCCACAAACAATAGATTTCGAAATGCCACCTACTTCTTCTTCTTGCATGAAAATGTATCTAGACATATCTATAGGTATGTTGAGGCACCTTTATAAGCTTTGTAATGCTCTTACACCGTGATGTATCAATAACAAGCGCAATGAGATACATTTTCGCTTTCGCAGATACAATCATCAGCTGGTTACAATGAAAATCGACTGCAACTTGAAGTACACACCATCTCTCAGCATCCGTTTAGAGTTGGCAAAGTAGATAAAAAAAAAAAAACCAGCAAATCGTGCAGTATATTTCACTGTTTAGAATGAATATTTGCTTAGCTGACTTTCTTATTAGACTACAAGACCAATATTTGCAGCAACAAATAACCACGGCCGCGACAACAACACGACGTTATATCTAGATACAATTCCATGCACTTAAATGATATATTGCACGAAAAAATTCAACAAGCTGAACATTTAACATAGCATCGAAGCACACTTAGGACCAAGAAGACGATATCAAAAAAAGAAACTCAAAAGTTCAAGGATCCCATGAATAAGCCGCCACAACAAGGCTAAAAAATAAGATTCACTTCGTGGTACTTACATCGAGAGAACAATTTATCAAATTTTTATTTGAGGTTAGATGTGGAGCACAGAAATTTAATTCTTTAAAGCACTAAAACTATCGGTTTGCACTTGATTATAGTCTTTGTCGATAGTTAAATTGAGCCACGAACTGAAACAACGTTCGACGTATCTGATCGCGTTGATTGCACACAGCACTAACCTTTTCCTCCGCCGGATTACAAGTTAATGGACTTGCTGTTGGCGTACTACCATTTATTTATGAGACTCGAATGCACTTTAGCTACTGAGAAGTGAGGCTGTGCCTGGTTCGACGAGATGGTTCGATGGCTATCACAACGTGTTGCAAGCGAGATACTCTCTCTCTCTTCTATGCCCGGCTTAAATTTAATTAATGTATGTTTAGTGGTGGTTTTTGTTGGGACTCGAGTTTTTGTTTAGATGCTGAGAGATCTGGACAGATGTATTCATATGATATTCAATTGATTTGGGAAAAACCCTAAGTTTGAACTTTGGCAAAATGTGTCATTAACCGATGGTATAGAATTTAGAGTTTAGAAATGACTCACTTTACAACTATCTGAATCTACAAAGACCGCCAACATATTGACCTGGGTAGTCAAATTTAAGTCGAGCGACAAGAGAAAAATTAATTTTGAACAAATGGATCTGTTACGGTGGTCAAATAGTAGTCATCACATGAGAAGACAAGCATTGTCACCCAACTGATGGCTTCCATGACTCCAAGTAGCAACCACTGGATTGGTAGTACAGCATGATGATGGGAGCAGAATAATTCTCACGATGGAGTCACCGGTGGCCCCTACAGTTCCAGTTATGCTGAACGAAGTGAACAACCTTCATTCGAGATATTCAGACAACCGCTTATGTATCCGGTGTTTAAGGGTAGTTATGAGATTACATTAGAGCACAAGCGTTCTGACTCTAGCCTCTCACTATCAACTCCTACTCTCACCTCCACACTGGTGACTGGTGGGTGCCTAGTACGTTGACCGGAGATGGGGTATCAAAGCCCTGTGGAAGGTCGTTGGTGGCAGCGAACGAGAGAGTGGGAAGGAGTGTCCTCTCACTATGGTACTCACACGCAGGCGACAGCGGAGGAATTCCCTAGATGGAGTCAATGGTGACGCCTACAGCTCCAGTTAGATCTAACTGGTAATTGTAATCCCTTAAGAGCTGTTTCGACATACTTAAACACTAGTTTATAGGGATTTCCAATACTGAGCCAGGGTGTTGGAAAAGAATTGGTGGCGGAGGAGCCCTCAATGGGTCAACGACAGCGCTCATATCCCAAAATGGGTTACTGACATCGGTCTTTTCGATTCGCTGTCCTTGGGTCAAAACAAGAACCTGGCCCTCTATGTTGGGGGTTGTGCCGTCGGGGTAACTTTCCGACCATGGAAAAAACCATTAGTTATGCGAAAGATGCAACCAGCCTCGGATAATAAAACTCCTCATATGGCAACGAGACCCGGAACATCAATGGACTATGACATGAGAGTGTGTACCTGGAATGTAAGAACACTCTACACCCCGGGTGTTACTCATAAACTTAAATCTGTCCTCATGCGGTACAAGGCAGATATAACAGCTATCCAGGAGATACGATAGATAGGATCAAGTATAATGAAGAAAAAAAATTGCGACATTTATTACAGCTGCAACAAAATATTTCATTTATTAGGATGCGGTTTCTTCGTGGGAAATCGGCTTAGGACAAAAGTCATTGACTTCAAGCCGATAAGTGGTCGCCTTTCTGTGATCCGCATCAAAACTACGTTCCAAAGCATAAGCCTAATATGTGCACACGCCCCTACCGACGAGGCTGAAGATCCCATCAAGGAGTAGTTTTTTGAACTCCTGGATGAAGTCTACGGAGCCTGTCCGGAATATTATGTCGTATGTGATGTCAAGTCGTACGCGAGGATTTCAAATCTAAAATCGGAAAGGAAAACATCTTTAGCGGTTTAGTTGGTAAGCACAGAATCCACGAAACGGCTACCGACCAATCGATTTTGCAGTAGCTCGTAATATGACCATTTTCTTATCGAGGCAAAATTCAGAACTTTATTGGCCAGAGGATACAGCCGAAACTGTAGGGTACCAGTAGGGTACCAGCCATTCCCGAGAAAGAGCCCGTGGTATGATCATGAAAGGTGGGCAAAACAAGGGCAGCGAGAGCATAGTATCGAGCCAGAAGAAGGGAGGAAAAGAAGACCCTCCCAGCTCAAGGTGGTCGAAGAGTCGCGCGATCGTAACAACATCCAGAGGTTTTATCAAAAAGCCAAGCAACTAGCTGCTGGCTACAAAATCAGAACACGTGCTTTTCGAGACAGCGAAGGAACCCTAGTCACCAAAGCGCAGAAAATAATACATGTGCTTAAGCAGCATTTTCAGCAGCTGCTTAATGGGAGCCACGTAGACAGAGTGATAGGGCAACAAGAGAACCCGCGACCGGTCAATGAAGAACTAGTTCCACCACCTGGTATAGAAGCAGTTGGCCTAGCTATAAAAAAGCTTAAAAACAACAGACCGCAGGCTCTGATGTCTTACAGCGGAGCTTTTTAAATACGGTAGTGATATTTAAGTAGGGAGCATGCACCACATATGGTTTGAAGAAAACACGCCTGATAACTGGACTATCAGCTCCATATGCTCCATCCACAAAAAGGCGATCCTTTCTGCAACATACTATTCGGCACGTACCATTGCGCCTTCTGGCCCGTAGATCGACTATAGACCCAATTTTCACACTGAGGCAAATCCTATAAAGACCAACGAATTTCAAGTCGAAACTCACCACCTATTCATCGAATTCAAAGCCGCGTTTGATAGCATACTTCATCAGGAAATCTATATGGCGATGGCCGAATTTTGAATACCGGCAAAACTGATTCAGATGTGTCGCGTGACACGCGCTGCAGAGTTCAGTTTGGAAGTAGCTCCTCTGAACTATCCATCCATCTATCTATCCATCTATATGACATCTTCAATCTCATACTGAAGCAGGTAGGGCAGGTGTCAACATTGAGCGCACTATTTCCAACAGGTCCGCAAGGCTGCTGGGATCTGCGGACAATATTGACATCATCGGTCGCTCACAGCGTGCCGTGATAGAAGCGTTTACGTTCGAAGAACAAACGAAATCCGTTGGCATTGAAATAGATGAGGACAAAACTAAGTAAATGCTATCAACAAAAAAAAAAAAACATCTGTCAACCGCCTAGAACAAAACGTCACTATTGATAGCAGAAATTTCGAGGTAGTTAAGGAGTTCACCTAACTCGGAGTAAACATAGACTCCACAAATTACACCCTAGTGGAGATCCGGCGAAGAATTGCCCTAGTAAACCGTTGCTTCTTCGGTTTGGTGAAACAACTGGGCTCAAAACTCCTAACCCGAAGGACGAAATGTGTGCTCTACAAAACGCTTCGAGAAAAAAATACTTCGGAGGATTTTTTGTCCTGTGTGCGAGGAGGGCGAACGGAGGAGAGATACAACCACGAACTCTATGAGCTGTACCAAGATGCGGATGTAGTCCAAAAAGCCAAAACATGTCGACTACATTGGCTCGGCCACATCGAGCGAATGGACAATAATGCTCCAGCTAAGAGGATCTTCGAATCCCAGCCCCCATGTTCCAGAAGGCAAGGAAGATCGAACCTCCGTTTCAAAGGCCAAGGCTTTGCGAATGCCAGAGCGCTTGGTCTAAGCAACTGGAAGCAGCGAGCCTGGGATAGTAGGGGATGTAAGGCTGCAGTGTCCCAGGCAGAGACTCGAGAAGTAAGTTAGTAAGCTTATGTAGGAATTTTAAGGGATATTGAACCTCCTTGATGAATAGATTTTGGTTTGTGATGATCACCGATCAATCTCGCACTCGATACTAATGACGGCGTAAGAATATACTGTTACAGAAATCATCTTCCTTGCTGTGAAAGAAAATCATATGTATACCAGGACATTTACGGCCTATACAGGGCCTTAAGCCCAACTTCTACCTTTATTTGTGTGAGCGAAGTTATTATTTTGGTCACAAAGAAGGGGACTTCCTGTTTAACCCCGAACCTGAACGGGATAAAGAGTTTTTCGGGTTAAGAGTTTTGATCCCATTTGTTCTGCTAAACCGAAATAACATCTGCTTGTTGTGGTCAGCCTTCTTTGTATCTTCACAAGGTGTCATTTTTGATGTTGACACCGCCGTGTCATCTCTTTTTGGTACTTACAAATATCATCATGCCACGAACATCGAAAATCATTTGGGCGGTAGCTGGTAGCCTATAGTGGTTTCGGTGACTTCTTTGATGATATTGCAAAACTGTATCCACCGGTTGTTGATTTTGATGTCAGTTGTTGTTTGTATATTCTGGAAATCACCGGTTCACTAAGACGACCAACGTGATGTCTTATTTTGCCACCATTCGTATGTTCTGAACTCTGAATTTCCTGCGGCACCTCTGAATGTTCGTACATCCAGGATGTTGAATGCGTGAATCGCATATTAGAAGACATGGTCGATTTGGTTGGACGGTTGCTTTTTGGATTCGAAGTCGTGGGAACCTAGTGCTGCTGTATTACTTGTTGCAGCGAAGTAATGTTAGTGTTAGTCGGAAGCCATTATCTGTTGTCGTTTTGTGAAGGCTGTGGTTTCCAAGTAACCCGCCGAAGATTTTTTTCTTACTGTTTTTTTGCATTGAAGTCCTGTAATACGATTTTCACTTCGCATTTCCGACTGGCTCTATAGGGTCCGTCCAGTAGTTCGTAGAATTTCTCCTTGATAAGTTAAGTTCTATCTCTTGGCAAGATCGCCATGTAATGTTTGGGGTTGATGTCGTTTGTATTTTTCTTTAAGCCTAACCCATTAAAGTCGATTAAAGTCGTTTAATCCTGACCTACACCGGCTCTCCACTCCGCATAATGAATCCGCATCCCGCATAAATGTCGCATGATTTTTGTCTTTTGTATTACTGATCCTGTCCATCGTTTTTCCTAAATCACGATCTGCCATGTAGCGCTCGGAGACAGATTCAAGCGTTTGAGTATGTACAGCATGCGTACGTTCTAGGTGCATACTCGTAAGTCATTGTCCGTGGTCGTTCCGGGTCTGGTTGGTATTTGGGTTTGAGGAAATCTGTTATCTGGGGCTGTTATCTCTCGAATGACTAGCTATTTCTTAAGTGATAGGGAAGTTATTAGGACGGCAACACCCTTAACCTGGAGGACCAGTTCCAATTTATAAGAAACCGCTATTACTCGGGGCTATCAGTATACACTAATACCTTCGACACACTGGTGGTATCAATATTATCGTAAACGGATGTACCACCTATGTGTCAGGGAACAGCAAGGTTATACCACGCGAGCAACATGGTTTCTATGTTGTTTCAATCCTTGCATTTTCACGGTGGTATTCACTCCATTCAACCGATCGCAGCGCCATTCTTCCTAAGTAACAATCTCAGAACTACATTTTCAAATGGCATTCTGTTATGGCCGTGAGTGAAAATGAGCAGCAACAAAAAATGGAAGATTTTGAATTCGGATGAAATAAACAAGTTAATAGATATTTGGAGAAACTATGTTCCCAAACTCAGGGGTAACAAAAAATGTTCACATATCTACCAAGAAATCTGTCAGGAGTTGGAAAAAACATACCAAATACAACTCCTGGAATTTCGAACGAGGATTAACAATTTATCAAAAAAAAAAAAAAATAGAGGTGTGTATGTACATTTGAACACATCCACCAACTTTTTTTCATTTACTTTTTCATTTTCAGAAGTGAAAAACAAATAACTGGACCGTCTAAAGAGAAACGCCATCCAATTGGGAATATTATGAAAAAATCCAAGCATTTCTGGGCAGCTACAAGTCGACTAATATTCGGGGAATGATGCAAGAGTTTGGATATTCTGGTGATTAACAAAATAATAAAAAAATTGGAATATTTTTCACGAAACGATTATATATTGATTAGAAGAAGACACATATTTGATCATGGACCCTCCACCTATTGCGAATGTATTTTCAACGTCTGAGGATTATCCATCCTCAACGCCAGTGGGACTAGTTTCGCCAACGCAGCGGAACAATTGCTGTCAACTGACCCCTCACCTTCAACATCAGCAGGACCATTGCCGGCGAAACCATCAGTAACTGGAAGAATGTTAAAATTTAAAATTGGTAATGAGACTTTTCTAGATTTAACAAAAATAGTAGAAAGGGTTTTTGAAAAATTTCTTCAGCAATGCTTGGAAAATGATGCAAAAGTTATTCAGCTGTTAGACAAAAATAATAAAATATTGTCATCTCTGCTAAATTCAAAATAACTTTTATCTATGTAATAAAGTAATAATTATGTATTTTTACCTAAATATATTTATGATTGCTTCTCTAACTAGATTTCCATGTACTTCGGTATCTCTGCAATTTGTACTTCTGTTTTGCTGTTTTTCCTTATTTTTTGATCCTGATTGATGATGGTTGGGTGTTGTAGAACGAGGGTAGACTCTGATTGGCTTTAACTTGGCAATGCCCAGGGTTGTAACTTTGACTACACATCAAGTGCTTATTTTTACCTCCAAGTGGTAATCATCGGGTACTGGTCTCATCCAACCGGATTTGACTTGCTAAACGATAAGCGCGAATGTTGATAACACGACGAAAAACAGCAACACTATAAACAGCCAGGTCAGAATGGCACGGAATGAATACCCGGCCTGCTGTCCCAGGCGAACCTACACAAGCTCCTTCGGCATATTCAGGCAACAGGTTGTCTAGGAATTTGAAGGGTTAGTCAGGCCCCTTGAACAGAGCCGGTGGCGGATTAACCGAAAGGCCAACGGCAGCGCTCAATCCCGTAGTGGATACTGATGGCCCCGTGTCCTAGGGGTATCTAATAAATTGGAACTGGCCCTCCAGGTTGGGGGTTGTGCTTTGGGTTAACTACCCAATCATGGAAAAATCTAACGGTTACGAATCAACCAAAATCCTCGGAAAGGACTGATTTTATTGTTGACGACGCGGCTAAACGAAAAAAGGACAACGACGTTCGTATCTGCACCTGGAATGTGAGAACATTAAACAGGAGAGGTGCAAGCGAACAACTAGAGGAAGCCCTAAACTACTACAAAGCAGACATTACTGCCATCCAGGAAATACGATGGTATAGGCCGGGCAAAAAGAGGATGAAAAACTGTGACATCTACTACGGACATCTATTCGGATGCGGATTTGTTATAAGTGCCAGACTTAGGCAAGAAGTCTTATGTTTCCAAGACATTAGCGAACGCATTGTAAAGATCCGCATCAAGGCCAAATTCGTCAACATTAGCCTTATATGCGCTCACGCCCCAACGGAGGGGCAACTATGAGCTCCTTGACAAAACCTGTGAACAACTACCGAAGTACGATGTTAAAATCGTGCTGGGAAATTTTAACGCAAAGATAGGCAGAGAAGACATCTTTAGCAGTATTGTCGGAAACCATAGCCTACACGACAACACGTCTGGTAACGGACTTAGTCTAATTGACTTCGCTACGGAACGAAGTGCCACTATAGCCAGCACACGGTTTCCTCACCTCGATATCCATAAGGGGACATGGCGGTCTCCAGATCAACGAACAGTCAATAAAATTGATCACATAGCGATAGACAAGCGCCACGCGTCCAGTATTTTGGATGTCCGAACTATCTTGTTGGAGCCAAGGTTAGAATGCGGATATCCACTACGCCACAACAATCCAGAAATACTGTAAAAAAATTTAATGTCGAAAGACTGCAATCGCAAGAGACCGCCAAGACCTTCGCGCAACGCGTATCCCTAAACCTCTCGATTTAAACCATACCACCAACATCGAATGTCGAAGAACTATGGCAGCGTTGCCAACAAGCCATTTGATCAGCCGTAACTGATGTGCAAGGTTTCTCGCGCCCACCGGCAAGAAACACCTGGTTGGATGAGGAATGCCGACAGATGCTCGCAGCCAAGAATGAGGCCTACAAGGCTAAGCCGCAGGTGAAGACGACAGCTGCCGTTGAGCTCTGTAGGCAGAGAAGAAGGGAAGAACACCGGCTTTTTAGAAAGAAGAAAAAAGAGGAAGAAAAGCGCGCGATCGAGGATGTGGAGAGTTGCCACTCCAGGAAAGATGTTGGTAAGTTTTACCAAAGTGTAAAACGTCAAAGCCAAGGATACAAGGCTCGAACAGAATCCTGTCGAGATGAACAGGGAAATACCGTAGATGAGACACAGTCGATGCTGAGGATATGGAAGAACCACTTCTGCAGACTGTTAAACGGCGATGACGAACAACATTCCGCTGTCAGGCAGAAGGAACCATTCAATATTGGCAACGACAGAAAAAACTGCCAACCACCTGACCTGAGTGAAGTGAGGATAGCAATATCTAAACTGAAGCTTAATAAGGCTGCCGGAAATGACGGCCTTCACGCCGAGTTTTATAAAGCCGGCGGAGATGACTTGGTAAGTAACACTCATAAGCCGAATCTGGTCGGAAGAAAGTATGCCTGAAGAATGGAACCTCAGCATCGTTTGCCCGATCCACAAGAAAGGAGACCCTCTAAACTGCGCCAACTACATAGGCATAAGTATCCTCAACATCGCATACAAAATTCTATCTGCCGTAATATGTGAACGCCTGAAACCGTTTACCAACAACCTGATCGGCTCTTATCAGTGTGGTTTTAGCCCAGGAAAGTCCACAACCGATCAAATCTTCACACTTCGGCAGATCCTGAAAAAAACCCAAGAAGTCGAAATCGATACCCACTACCTATTCATCGATTTCAAAGCCGCATACGACAGCATTTATAGAGACAAACTATACAGAGCCATGTCTAGTATTGGTATACCGCCCAAACTCGTCCGTTTGTGTAGGATTACGATGGAGAATTCTGGCTGCTCCATCAGGATCGGAAACGACCTCACAGACACATTCGATACCAAAAAAGGATTTAGGCAAGGCGATGCGCTGTCATGTGAAGAATCAGAGGCACAATTTTCCAAAAATCTGTACAACTACTAGCATACGCCGACGATATTGACATCATTGGTAGGACCCAACGTGATGTCATAGCCACGTTTGCTAGTATAGAGAAGGAAGCGGCAAAATGGGCTTAGCAGTAAATGAGTGCAAGACGAAGTATATGCTGTCAACACGAAAGGACACGTAACTTCGACGAATTGGACAGAACGTCAACATTGACAGATATAACTTTGAGGTAGTATGGGACTTTATCCATCTCGGTTCCGCTATTAACTCTGACAACAACATCTCGTCAGAAATTAAACGAAGAATTACTCTTGCCAACCGCTGTTTCTTCGGGCTAAGAAGGCAATTCAGTAGTAAAGCCCTCACTCGAACTACTAAGGAGATCTTATATAAGACCCTGATCATCCCAGTCCGGTTCTACGGCGCTGAAGCATGGACCGTCTCAAAAGCGGATGAAGAAATCCTTGGTCGATTTGAGAGGAAAATTTGTCGGTCCCGTTTGCGTTGACGGGCTATGGAGACGAAGATTCAACCAAGAACTATACGAGCTGTACAGCGACATGCCCCTGATCAAAAACTCCGCATTGGACGTTTCAGATGGCTAGGACATGTAGAACGAATGGACACCAATACTCCGGCTCGCAGAGTCTTCGATTCCCAGCCAGACTTCGGACGCAGTAGAGGAAGACCTCGCCTTAAGTGGCGCGCACAAGAAGAAATTGACCTCAACCAACTTGGAGTGCGCAACTGGAGGCAGTTAGCTAAGGACCGGGCTAATTGGAGAGGCATGTTGGTTGAGGCCCAGGTTCATTCCGGACTGTAGCGCCACTTAAATAAATATAATAATATGATCCTGATTGATTTATTTTGTCGTTTCTACTGTTGCAGATATTATGTAATTTACAGCATGCCTTGATAATACAATTCACGTTTTCCATCTTGACTTCCAGTTTTCTCCTTATCTTCCTTTTTTAAGATGCCCAAAGGCATTTTCAACAACACGACGACATTTCGATAGTTGTTTATTGAACGTTCTTTGCTCATGGGACTGCTCGGTACAAAATGGAAAGGGCTTCATGATATATTTTGTCAATCGAAACGCTCAATCACCAATAAATAGAATTGGCACATTAAGACCCTCAATCATTCTGGCGATTTTATGGAGTAATTCATTATTTAAATGTATTTTTTTAAGGGATGAACATTCAAATATAGTTGTTATATAGGTGAATCTGTACCGATGGTCCACGGCTGCAAACAGTGTTGTGACATCCCTTAAAGTTGTAGTAGTCTGTTTCTCCATTTGGAGGATGGACTTCTACATGGCATCTACAATCGCATCATAGCATTGTGGGAATCAAAGTTTTTTTTAAACCTTCAACTTCTTCGGTATTTTTTCCTATGTTGGTAGATAAGCATTGAAGACTTCGTGTTCAAATTTGTCACACAATTCTTTACATACTTCCACAACCATACTACATACTACATTAAGTGTGTGTCACCAGCCATGGTATTATCAATACTACGGAATTAATACGATAGTATTGATACCACCAGTGTGTTAAAGGTATAAGGGATTTTGCGCTGCCATTGGGCTTTGGGCTTATCCGCCACCATCTCCGTTCAAGGGGCTTGATTAAACCTTGAGATTTCTAGAAGACCTGTTATCCGAAAATGCCGAAACAGAGCAAATAGGTTGTTCAATTTGTCAATCCTAAAAAGACTGTAAAAGGCACCGTTTACTCAATGTAGGGAAATCTTCTATAGCCGCCTTTGGAATGGAAGCCGAAGCTCACCGTCTCTCGAAATAATCTGACAACTCATCCGAGCAGTATTAATTGACAAGAAAAGCTTACCGCAAATTCGCCGTTCGGAATTGCCATAAAACAGGAGGTTCCGCCACCGTGCAAGAATACCCAATACCATTTCTTAAGAATAAACACACTCAAGAATTAAATGAAAATCTATATTTTTTCTTCAATGTATATAACTACAATTCTTAGCATACAGCTCAAATAGTAAATAAAACATTTCGTAAATATTTATTATTTCGGTCTGTTGATGAATTCCCTATCCATAACAAACGCTTCGTAGTACTGGATATTCGTATAAACAATCAACTCTAGGGTATTTTTAAGTGGCACACCAGCACTAACAATGCCCCACAAATAACGTACGTTATTATTTTTCACTGTAAATCCCCCTCCAATACTTTCCGGGGATATTGATAAATTATTTTTATATGCAATACAAAATTTATCCCTTTGATCATCTTTCAGTTGCGATCTACTTAAATACTCATAGCAGTTATCAGAACTGCCTTCATCGAGGTTGACAGTCTGTAGGAGATTTTTATTATTGACGTTATCCAAAAATTCAAAGTAGTGGTTGAGATCCCATATGGCAGTTTGGCCCTTGATGTTGTTGCGAATGGCATCTTCAACTTTTTGTTGCCATTCCATGCAGATGGGTAAAATTGTTTTCGAGAAACGCAAGGAGTTTGTTAGCACCACTACTGCTATATTAGACTCTGGGTGCAGAGATCGTACATTGAATCTATAGTCGGAATATCGTATATTAACATGTTGGGTGCGATGGTATGACTATCATTTTACTCACTGTGGTCCTTTATAAATTGCAGATATATTCTGGAATTGAGCTGTTTCTTCGTGGTTGTAGAAGTCGTTATTTAGTTTTCCAGCAACAACAGTGTAGACCATTCGATCAATTTCAGTTCCGTCGTCCCTGAAACAATTTGCAGCTGTTTGGGAAGGGAAACAACAAACAAATGGAAACGTTGAAGAAAATTATAGAAAAGGTGCAAAATAGTTAGTATAAATCAGAAATATAACACAAACCAACTCGCTCAGGCAGTCCGCTGTTCAACACTCTCTTATATTTTTTGAGATACAAAAAACCAGAGTTTAGACACTACAATTTCTTACATGAGCTACAATCATCGTCTATATTCGGTTTTATAAAAAACAATCGGATTTATGACAGGTGATGAACAGTTTTACTGGTGCGTCATAACGTGAATGTGCCATCAATTTTGCAAATCAATTAATACCCAAAGCCAAGCTTACTCACAACGATTCGTATATGCGTGTGTACTTCTTGCACGATGGCCGGATCTTATGTTTTATGCCGAATCCGAACGGCTGAATGTGCCATCAATTTTGCAAATCAAATCAAATTTTTGGCGCAATAGGCTTGTTTATAGCCAAGGCCGAGCTTCTTCACAATCCTCATGTATGCGTGTATACATCTTGCACGATGACGGGATCTTCTGTTTTATGCCGAATCCGAACGGCTAAGTTGAGATAAGCTTTTCTTGATTGATAATACTCGGATGCTTTGTCAGGTCATCAAGTAAAGGAGGGCCAGTGAAAAATCATTTAGTAGTTGCTACGACTGGGATTCGAACACAGGGATTCTGTGCAGCAGTTCATGGCACTTACCATCGCGCCACTAAGCCGTTCAATTTTGCAAATGGCGTCGAATACTATTGTGCTTTGACATTAATGTTGTTGACAGATCGAGAATTAAGTTGAAAATCACATTACGACATGACATTTCTTTTGATCCATCACTTAACTACTAACTATTTTGTGAATCCATTTTCTATTCAATCTATCCTTTGCCAAGTGTTTTATTTCTCTCTGAGATTGTGTCCATTCTTAGGTGAGATCAGTGGAGTTTGTATGATCAAGTGGGACAATTCTAAGCTAAGCTCTCGACAGCTGAAATTTAATGTAAGACACTCGTTCGAGTAAAAAACAAGTATCCGCCACATTTTATATCGTCAAATTGAAATAGGTCCCTTAAGTAACTAACAAATAGGCGAACGCTACTGTCTTCATTCTGATATCTGAGCTCGCTATGCAAAATATTTTTTTTTAAATTGTGTATCTCGGTGAAAGGATGGGATTCGTCATTCGAATAGCTTGTATAATTTTTGATAGGGTCAGGTTGTAGATAATTCTACTAATTGAACAATTTACCACACAGCTACTCTAACCCCATTGGATGACATCATGCGCAGATCGTTTTTTTAAAAACAACTGTCGAAGTTTTAATGTCAACAATGGAAAAAGTATGGAACCTCAGTATGGTTCGCCCAATCCACAAGAAATGCGACTCTCTGAACATCAACATCTTGTCAGAAATTAAAGAAAGAAATACTCTTGCTATTTCTTCGGACTAAGAAGGAAATTCAGTAGTAAAGCCCTCAATCGAACTATTTACTAAGGAGATCGTAAGGACTTAAAACGGACTTAAGTAATTTTTATTTCAGTCGAACTCAATCGGACTTATAAGGAAATTCAGTAGTAAAGCCCTCAATCGAATTACTAAGGATAATTAAAAATAGTTCGATTGAAGTACCACTTACTTAAGTCCTTTTAGTCCTTGCCCTGATTTCAGTATTGTGATCTTTAATGTTTCTTAATTAAAAATCACAATATTTAATATTTTGAGAAGCAAAAATAATAATCCTTAGCAGGAACTACCTACAAAGGTCACGTACAGGACTGTGTGAGCTACCACAACATATTAAATCGACATACAGTAACATTTAACTACGGGCAAACTATTCGGAGGACAACTATGAAAAACGACAACTCGTTAGAAAAACGAAAAATTACCGCCACCAATCACGGGCTCGGTGGCGCGATGGTTAGTGCAATAAACCGCCGCGCAGAAGCTCTGGGTTCGATTGCCAGCCGTAGCAACACCTTATAATTCTGCGCTGGCCCTCCTCTCGTGATGATCTGACAAATCATCCGAGTAGTATCAATTGTCAAGAAAAGCTTATCTTGAATTCGCCGTCCGGAGTCGGCATAAAACAGGAGATCCCGCTATACTACACTTCGTAAATAAATTTTGCAAGGAACTTGTGAGAGAGGAAAGAGGTAAAAGAATTGCACTTAGCTGTCAAAAATTGCACCAAAAAACGCACCTGAACGCACTTCAACGCAATTCACCGGGTTGCGTTAAGAAATGTCGGAGAAATACTCCGAACAGTTTTTTGGAAGAATACCTCGAAGCTTAAATCCTCCGAATCGTACAAATTTGGAGAATTTTCGGTTCCGACGGATACCTCGCTAGGGCTGAATATATGAATCCTGATCATCCTAGTCATACTTAACGGCACTGAATCATGCACTGTACAAAAATCGGATAGACAAACCATGGAGCAAATCTCTATTGTGGAAGAAATATTAGTTAAACTTCTCAATGGCTAGTGGTGAGACGCAGCAGAGTATGAAATATGAAAAATATGGAGCAAATGTCATATACCTGTTACAATAATTTTGGCATTGATGATCGTGCCACCGCAGATATAAGTATGAGTTCCATCAGTCTTTTTGTAGATTCCAACATGCCATGGCACAACAGTTGTATTAGTAGTGTCATCACTTTGAAACAATTCTTCACCACACTCTGGCTCACAAGTAAACGGCTCATAGTCCCATTCACCATCATGTCCACATCTTATAAGATCTGGTGGATTCCAGTTTGGTTTCTTATACTTGTAACGGCATCTTATAATGGCAATAGTTCCAGGTTCAATATGATCCCTGCATGAAACTGAAACACCATGCTTAATACAATTGACAGTGTAGGTCAAACCCGCCAGAAGCTTAGCTGGGCAATACTCTGCAATAAAAAAAAAGCAATTACAAGATGATTTAAGCATTAAACGAAATCACACAACTTAAACATTTCGGATGTTCTCTGGTTTGCCATTTCGAATTTATGCAGATATTAGTTTTCACTCCTCTAAGGCTACGTCCATGCGTACACTCATAAGACATTTTGGTAAACTCTGGTAAGTTATCTCCTGGCTCTATGACTACATTCGGTTTTGATTCATATAGTAGTCGACAGTTGAAAACCTTAGGAGCCTTGCAGCTTCCGTTAGTTGACTTTATCCCCGTGTCCGTGTAATTGTGCGGTTCAGATTGGTTAACGCTATTGTCCTGATTTTCAGGACGGTGTGGTTTGTTGTGATGATCTTTCAATTTGTCTATACTATTGTGTTCTTGTTCGGATTTATTTAATGAAATTGTCTTATTGCTTTCAAGTTCCTCAAGTATGTTCTTGCGACAAAGTTCCGGGTTTTCATCAGATCCATCAACACAACTCTCAACACCATTACATTTTTCCAATACAGAAATGCATGCTCCATAGCCACAGCGAAATGCAAAGGAAGGACATTTTATAGATCCGCATACATTGACATGTTCATCGGTTCCATCTTCACAATCATAAACGCCATTGCATAGATTTTCCAGATCGATGCATTTCGCATTTTCGCATTCGAATTGATCCTCTCTGAAAGTTCAAAGGAAAACAATGAAATAGATAAACTCAATGACGTGCGGATTTAAATGTGCTACATCCATTCTATGGGTTTAACAGTAAATGAGGCTAAGACCAGATATATTCAGTAATCAAGAAGGGATACACACCATCGAAGAATCGGACAGATTATCACAATCAACAGCTATAGCATTGAGGATGTAATGGATTTCGGGGATGTTTTGACAATAACACCTTACTTACATACTTTAGCAGCGCTACAATCCGGAATGATCTAGGACCTCAACCAAAATGGTTCTCCCATTAGGTCGAGCCTTAGCCAACTGTCGCTGTTTTGCTCTTCTCGTTGACTGTGCTCGGCTTATAGTTGTACGAGTCTATTAATGCGAGGCCTTCCACTACTGTGTCCGACATCTGGCATGGAATCGAAGATTCCGGGTGCCGTAGTATTGATATCTATTCGGTTTATGGCCATCTTAAACGTCCAAAGCGGATTTTTATTGTTAGGTCTATGCCGCTGTACAGCTGATAAAGTTCTTGGTTGCACCGTCTCCATAGTCCGTCGATACAAACGAGACCAAAGATTTTTCGAAGAATTTTTTCGGTTTTGGGGTGCCCCAGAGCAGGACTGCGGGATTTTTGATTTCTTAGTTATACAACAACAGCATTGTTTAAAAATATTCAAGTGTAATGTTTATTGGATATTTAAGAAGGCTAAAATATATAAAGTCAGTTTGAAGTGTGCAACTGAAGACAGCTACCTTGAGGGTGAGCTAATTAGAGAGGTTGTTAAATACCCGATTACCTTTGCAGTCAACAGTTATTAAAACCAATTGAACCTCTCTGACTTTGTTATAAGTTCTTATTGAATGTGAGCAAGCGGTCCAAAAGCATTTATTTGCTGTATTCATAAATGAAAAGATGGTTGGGTGTTGAAGAAGGAGGCTAGACTTTGATTGACTTTAAATTGGCAATGCCAATTGGTTGCAACTCTGACTACACATCAAGTGACTTTTTTTTTACCATCCGGTACTGGTCTCATATAACCGAATTTGACTTGCTAAACGATAAGCGGGAGTATTGATAACGCGACGAAGAACAGCAACACTATAAATAGCCAGGTCAGAATGGCACGGAATGAATACCCGGCCTGCTGTCCAAGGCGAACCTAGACAAGCTGCTTCGACATATGGTGGCGGATGAAACGAAAGGCCAGCGGCAGCGCTCAATCCCGTAGTGGATACTGATGGCCCGTGTCCTAGGGTATCGAATAAATTGGAACTGGCCCTCCAGGTTGGGGGTTGTGCTTTGGGTTAACTACCCAACCACGGAAATAAAACTTAATGTTACAAAGCAACCAATAGCCTCGGAAAGGACTGATTTTATTGTTGAAGACCCTGCTAAACAAAAAAGGACAACGACGTTCGTATCTGCACATAGAATGTGAGAAAATTAATTAAATTAAATTAGGATGGGACGGGCCGGGAAAAAAGAGGATGAAACAGGGACTATTCGGATTTGTTATAAGTTCCAGACTTAAACAAGAAGCCTTATGTTTTCAAGAAATTAGCGAGCGCATTGTAACAATACGCATCAAAGCCAAATTTGCCAGTATAGCCAATATAGATATAGCTAAGGATTGCTTCTACGAGCTCCTTCACAAAACATATGAGCGACTACCGAAGTACGATGTTGAAATCATGCTGGGAGATATCAACGCAAAGGTAGGAGGAGAAGACATCCTTAGCAGTTTTGTCGGAAAATATAGCCTACACGAGAATACGTCTGGTAACGAACTTAGGCTAATTGACTTCGCTACGGAACAAAATGCCACTACAGTCGGCACATGGTTTCCTCACCTCGATATCCATAAGGGGACATGGCGGTCTCCAGATCAACGAACGGTCAACCAAATTGATTACATTATGATGGACAAGAGGCACGCGTACAGTATTTCGGATGTCCAAACATCGACTCGGACCACTACCTTGATGCAGCCAAGGTAAGAATGCGGATATCCAACACGCTACAACAATCCAGTAATACTGCAATCGCTAGGGACTGCCAAGACCTTCGCAAAACGCGTATCCACTAACCTGTCGGTTAACACCATACCACTAGAATCGAATATCGAATAACAATGGCAACGATGCTATTAAGCCATTAGATCAGCCTAAGTTGATGTGCTAGGTATCTCGCGCACACCAGCAAGAGACCTCTGGTTTGATGAGAAACATATGCAAACATATGCTCGCAGCCAAGAACGAATGAGCCATTGACCTCTATAGGCAGAGAAGTAGGGAAGAACACCGGCTTTTCAGAAAGAAGATACAAGAGCAAGAAAAGCGCCCGATCGAGGATATAGAGAGGTGCCACTCTAGGAACGACGTTCGCAAGTACTACCAAAGTGTAAAACGTCAAAGCCAAGGATATAATACTCGAACAGAATTCTGTCGAGATGAACAAAGTATGTCTTAAATTAGACCCTGATCATCCCAGTCTTGATATACGGCGCTGAAGCATGGACCGTCTCAAGTATGAAGAAATCCTTGTTCGATTTGAGGAGAAAATTCTTCAAAAATCTTTGGTCATGTTAGCGTTGACGGGCTATGGAGACGAAGATTCAACCAAGAAATATACGGGCTGTACAGCGACAGCGAGCGATCACAGCCTCTGGTCAAAAAACTCCGCATTAGACGTTTAAGATGGCTATGATATGTAGAACGAATGGACACCAATACTACGGCTCGCATAGTCTTCGGTTCCAAGCCAGACGTCGGACGGAGTAGAGGAAGACCTCGCCTTAAGTGGCGCGCACAAGTAGAAACCGACCTCAAACAACGTGGTGTGCGCAACTGGAGGCAGTTAGCTGAGGGCCGGGCTAACTGGAGAGGCTTGTTGGTTAAGGCCCAGGTTCATTCTGGACTGTAGCGCCAGTTAAGTAAGTAAGTATTCATAAAAAATTGTCAGTACAAATTTTGAAGAAATCGGTATAGCCGTTTAGTCTAGAGAAGCCATTACGGACAGACTGACGGAATGTTAAAACCACATTTGTAAAGTAAAAGTAACCCACATCGTAATGTTAGAATCTCAAAATCTCGAGATTGCGGTAGAGATCGCAGTATTCTTTTGAGCATCTATTTCTAACATAAGATTATTTTTCAAAGTTTGGTTTAACCGGAACTGCTTTAATTGGAAGATATGGAGTATCTATTGATGTCTTCGCTGATTTAAAGGTTGTAAATTTGGTAGTGTAGATCCTATGATGGGGATACTTAACCTATGAAGTGAATCTATTAAATTCTGTGTATGTTATGGAGCCGATATTTTTTGTGAAGTATCCAAATTCAGGTCTAACTACCTTATCGACAGTCAACTCTTGTTGTAATTTTTTTTAATGTAATTTCTCATCTTAGTCATAGTTGCTACCTGCATTAGCTTTACCTTACCTGAGAGTAAATGTAGCAGTAATACGAAAAGCTGCCAAGATGCAGACAAAATCGGCAAAAATTTAAAGATATGAATCAGAATCAAACATCGAATCATTAGAACCGTTGATTATGTGACATGGGCTTAAGACGTTTTAAGAAAAGAACTGAATAACAGAACCAAGGTATCATTGAGTAACAATTAAGTAAGGATAACGCTACAACGCAGCAAGAACCTCGAATTCGGAAACTGATTAGGGCCTTTATAAGAATAATTAGCGCTAATTCAAAAATGTTGTTGTACCAAAAGCATAAAATAAAGCACTTCTAAATCTGCCAGGTTCAGAAAAGTAATCGCCAAAGTACCGGCTGTGCCAGGTTACCTCAAGATCCCCAATATGCACAATCCACCCATGAAACTTTAATACATCTGCTGGAAACCCACTTCCCATGGTGTGATTCATACTCCGGTAGGAGTCCAGACATAACCGTCAGTATGGCAACCCCATGAAAGCAACAATGGTTAGTGTAGAAAGAATTAATTAAGCAATTGACACCTTCTCTCCGTATAAATCACCAGGGGTCGATGATATTATTTTGATCACGCTACAGAAATCAAAACACCTCATAGCAGCATTCCTACACAAATTGTTTGTTGGAAGCCTAAAATGCTGTAACATCCCTAGTTGCTGGCGGGAAGGTAGTCTTTATCCCAAAAGCCGGCAAGCTCAGCCGTACTAAATACCCTCTAAAAACTAAAGTATATCTACTTCGTGACAAACTAGACACCCAACACACATCCTCGGCACAATATGCCTACACATAAGGAAGTCGAAACTGCCCTACATGATATCGTTAGTACAATAGAAAAATCTCTTCACGGGAAGGAATATATACCCGCTGAATTTCTCGACATTGAAGGAGCCTTCAATAAAGTGAACACATATGCAGTCAATAGAAACCTCGTGGAGAAAAATGTGGACCAACCTCTAATACACACTATTGGAAGTATGCTCAGCGACAGAAATTTAAACGCGAACCTGGGAGACACACATCTCAAAGTATTAGCATCAAGAGACATACCACAAGGAGGAGTTATCTCACCTCCATTGCTACAGCGCAATGGGGTAAAAGTCATAGCCTACGAAGACGATGTAGTGATACTTGTTAGAGACGAATTCCTTCCAACTATCAGTGAGCTACTCGAGCACGCATTGATAACTTTCTCTGAGTGGACAAAATATGGACCTGGCATCAACCCCAAGAAAACAGAACTCGTTCTCTTTATTAATAAGAGAAATATACCAATATTCGACCTTCCGGTTATCGACGGGATTACCCTCAAACAATCCGATAGCGCAAAATATCTCGTATCATTCTTGATGGAAAACTCAACCGGAACCTTAACGTGTGCGAACGCATAAAAAAGGCCACAGTCACTTTCTATAAGTTTAACCGAATATTCCGAGAAAATTGGGGTCCGAACCCTAAGATCATTCTATGGAGGTACGTGGTCATTGTAAGGCCTATATCAACATATGGGGGGCTTGTCTGGTGCCAATCCTACAACAAAGTCACCCATCTGAAAAATATGACGGGACTGGAAACCACCTTTAACCTGCTACTTCTAGGCCCTTACATGCAAGAATCTGCAGCCAAAAGTGCTTTAAGAATCAGCTGGAAAACAAACTCAGGAGGACATGCTCGAAGTCTACACAGATATCTGGACTCAGGTGTATCCTCTGACTACATGCTACCTCACCACGTTTTTCAAAGACCATTCTTCAGCATCTTTCCAAGCAGAGAAGAGTGGGAGAGGAACGAACTGGGCACCGAAACCATATCGATCTACACTGATGGTTCAAAAATGGATGCAGGCGTATGAGCTGGAGTGTTTTCACAGAAACTAAAGCTAAACAGCACTTTTCGTCTCCCTGTGCACAGCAGAGTCTTCCAGGCCGAGATGTTGGCAGTAGCAGAGGCAGCCAAAACAACCTCAATGCAGGCGATTGATGATATCACCATCTTTTTTGACAGTCAGGATGGAATAAAAGCCATCTCTTGTGAAGCGTTGTCGTGAAGAGCTAAAGGTTCTTGGCGTCCAACATAATGTTAAGCTCTGCCGGGTTCCCAGACACAGAGGCATATAATGAAATTGCTGATGAACTGGCGAGAAAAGGATCTGCCTCTAGCATTGACCAGACAGACCAGTCTGTCAAACCACCACTATATGATCTGAAATCTCGGTTGTGACAGAAAACACTGAGTATTGCTAAAACCGGTGGTACTCCCTCCCCACCTGTGAAACTTTAAAAAGGATGTGACCTGAGTCTGACAAAGCCAGAACCCATAACCTACTTCGAAGAAACAGGAAATCTGTCTCGATTGTAGAAGGGCTTCTAACTGAAAACAACTTCCTAAAAAGCCACAAACTGAAAATGCATCTTATAGATGATGACCTCTGTAAAGACTGCGGTGATGAAGAAACACACGAGGATACCCTCCACTTTGTGTGCCACTGCCCAGGACTTAGCCAATTAAGAACGAGAACCTTAGGAAAATAACTTTTTCCATGACCTCACGAATCTGTCCGAAATCCCTCTCTCTAGTCTTTTCAGGTTTGCAATAACATCTGGATGGCTGGAAAGGGACTAACAACAATGGACAGTAACCGGATAATGAAGGAACCAACCACACACGTGGACCCACATCGGCCATCACATTGGGTATATATTGACCTGAGTGTGATGAGGATGACGTACACCGACTACCTCATCAACTCACCAACCTAACCTAACCTATCCCAAGTAAGGATAAGGACTATTTTACAAGACCAACCATAATTGACCGCATGTAGAGAAAGTATGGTTTAGACCTTGAAAAATTAGACGCATCCTGCATAATTTGGACATTAAAAAAGCTAATGCACACTCGTTCTTTGCAGATTACTTCCTTTGTCATTTGATCAACAGGTTTTCTTCACTGGAGTCCTGCTATGTTATTAAACCACACGCCTTTTACCGCTGTTGCTGAACACCAGAAGGATTTCGGACCAATCTGCTCTACAAAAGAAGACCTCCAAAAGAATGCACAATGAGGAACGCAGTATCAAACATATAAAAAAGAACAAGTTCACAGTTTGACACATCAAAAAGGGGATACAGCCCTCAAACCAGAAGATACCATGCATCTTTTTTTTTTTTTTTTATAATTTGCGCGCACTCAAGGGGTTATGAATACCCTTTATATGTTTTAGCACAGTGCGGGCGTTAAGGAAATTAGGGATAAGAAGATCTGCTAGGCATCACAACTGGATCAAATGTATTATGGCAACAATATGTAGCCTCTGTAAATTAAGCAGCATCCCAACTAAGTTACCTTTTCATGGCTAAGAGATATTTTACACATTTTGTTCGGTACGACCAGGTCTTGAATACTATTCTCATGTTTGGGGTCCGGCCACGAAATATACACTGACCTTACTTTACTCTATTCGATGATGAAACCGCCTTATACACCATTCTTCCAAATACATAAAACCTACAACCTTCGGAACAGCGAAGAGTTGTATGAGATCTGTCCCTTTATTACAGATATTATAACGGCAGATGTTAGGAAGAGCGTAAAAATATAAATCATTAATAGACTCATTGCATTTCAACGACCGACGCAGTTTTAGCTCACTGACACACTGCCCATCTTACAACGGCACGAACAACGCAATACCAAAAGACATTTTGTTACAGAACAAGCAAACAATGGAACAACCTTCCAGAGGATGTATTTCGCCCAAATTTTTAATCTACAAGCATTAAAGAGCAGAGTCAACAAACATCTGCAAGCAACATCTCAGGGCGCTCCTTGAGCGTTATAGGTGCATTCTCAGAGGCAAACAAAACTTACGTGCAAAATGAATGCTTAAGTACAATATCATCATCACTTTGACACAAATCGGTTAATTCATCCGAGTTGTCTGCACATTCCTTGATCCCATTGCATTCAGCTGTTCCGATTACACAGGCACCATAATTACAACGAAACGCATACGTAGGACACTCACAATCAATGCATAAAGCTGATGTCTCATCAGATTCGTCTGCACAGTGGACGATACCATCGCAAACTTCGTGACTTGCTATGCATTGACCAGAATCACAAGTCCACTCCCAAATAGTGCAGCAAGTTCCTGAAAAAAGATAATAAAATTTAATTCTATTCCCAAGTCGAATAATTTAAATAAATTATTTATTTATACCCTATCGCATAAGGCTATATTAGTTTTGATACATTGTTTGTAGAGAAATAATTTAGCTAGGCCTTACATTTCCAACCTCTGCATCAAAGGAAAAAATGCAGGCAACTTTTTGACAAAGCCAAGAGCTCCAAAGAGACACTAGGTTGCGACCAATACAAGTTGTCTCTCAAAACTTACAAAACGTGTTGAGGAAGGAAAAAATAGCATCCTGGCATACCTTCTGTGGTAACATAGATAAAACCTCAGAGGCTTCTAGACTGCGCAAAATCCTCTCCACCAATCCACCTTTATCAAGCTACCAACTCAAACCTGATGGTCAATAGATAACCTCCAGCATGGAAACCATTGACCTACTTCTGGACACCCACTTTCCTGGTACCTCCTCTAACCCCGTAGATACCGAACCAGAGCTGTTCGGTGCATCCATTCCACACACCAATATAATCATCACCAAAGAAAAACTTCTTTGGCCCATTAGGAGCCTCAAACCATTTAAATCCCCCGAACCAGATGGTATCATACCGGAGGAACTCTAATACAACCTTGAGATCCTGCAACATTGGCTACTAACCATCATGACCAGCTGTCTACGGTTAGTACATATCCCCAAGACATGAACGGAAGTAGAAGTTGTATTTATCCTCAAAGCCGGAAAGAGCTCTCACATAAATCCGAAGGATCTCCGTCCGATCAGTATATTTTCTTTTCTGCTAAAAGCCTTGGGAAGATTAATTGATCTTCACCTCCGTACCGACTGCACTCTCCAACTCCCAGCATGCATACTGCAAGGGTAGGCCGGTTAAGACAGCGCTTTACTGACTGGTACGTATAATTGAAAACTCACTAAGAGTAAAGGATTATACTATGTTTGCCATTCTTGATATAATTAGAAGGAGCTTTTAACAATATCAAAGCAGAAGCAATTACTAATGCCCTCTCGGATATAAAGGTGGATGGCTCCCTTGGAGTGCTAATAAATCAGCTACTCATAGGCAGAATTGCTAACACCGATCTTGTTATCTCATCCACAAGCAGATCTGTTAGCTGTGGCACCCCACAAGAGGGTGTCTATGCCTGTCTCCTCTTCTCTGGAACCTAGTGGCCAAAAAGCTACTAGTAAATCTAGAAAGAGAGGGATGCAAAGTGATTGCATACGCGGATGACGTGGCAATAGCTGTATCAAGGAAATACCTTAATAATCTTAGAGATCTATTACAAAATGGCCTCTCTGTACTTTCTAATGGGGCCACAAAATGTGGAGTTGGCGTGACCCCTTAAAAAAAACGAAATGGTCCTCTTCAGAACGATAAATAAAGTCCCGCACAGTGGTGTCAGTCTCAAGTTCGCAGAATCAGCCAAATACCTGGGTCTGATTTTGGATAAAAAACTGAGCTGCAAAACCAACATCCAAGAATGCTTTAAGAAAGCCTCCGTAGCCTTATACCACTTGTAAAAGAGGCAATCGGAAACAAATGGGGTATGCAACCACATATTTCATTCTGGCTTTACGTGGCTATCAACAGACCCATACTCTTGTATGGCCTACGTTTTGAGCTAAGATAGTGATAGTTCGAACAAGTTTAAAATTTTGTAAAAGCAGCCCATTGCCGTGCATACTTTTTAGAAAAACTTATTTATTGGTCAAACTGTTAAGTTTTTTGCCAGGTGAATTTTGTTGGGGTGTTTTCAGTAAAAAAAAACGATTTTGGGTACAATTTAAAAAAAAAATTAAAAAACTTTTGATATAAATATTTTTAGAATAATATGATGAATATATCGTCGATATATCATTTTAACCCACAACCATTTTTTGGAGGCGTTTTCCTAAAAAAATTATTTGTAAAACATATTCCGTAGAAAAACGTCTATGGTGCAATTGTCGGATCATAAGAGATTAAGATAAACTTTCACCTCATTGAGTTTTAAGCACGCCCACTTTTTGGGGAGGTTTAATTTAAAGATGGAATGGGATTGGGTATACAACGATTCGCACTGCTGATTGTAACCTTCTCATATATTTTATACTAATATTATATTGGAAGAGAAGAATACATAACAATTTTTAAGGACATAATGGATATATTTAGCTACTATAGTTCTTTAATCGAGCCTTTCTTATCTTTTCATAACGATGAGGTTACTTTATGTATTAACGCCTGAAATCCTGATTCAATTATAATGGGTGCGCGAAGTTATATTTTTGACACAATTAAGGAAACCATTCATTTTAAGAAATTTAAGATATGAGTAGTTTGTCATTACAGTTGTACCTGTATTCTTGGCTATTTGTCAGACTATTTGTCAGATAAAGCTAAGCTGCAGGTAAAGACGAGAGCTGCCCTTAAGCTCTATAGGCAGAGAAGAAGGGAAGAACACCGCCTTTTCAGAGAGAAGAAAAAAGTGCCAAAGTCTAATACGTCAAAACCAAGGATACAAGACTCGAACAGAATCTTGTCGAGATGAACAAGGAAATATCTTAGGTGAGACACAAATGAGATGAGACACAGTCGATGCTGAAGATATGGAAGAACCACTTCTGCAGACTGTTAAACGGCGACATTTAGCTGTCATTCAGAACAAACCATTCAATATGTAAACTCAAGCTAAATAAGGCTGCCGGAAATAACTTGGTAAGTAACATCCACCAACTCATAAGCCAAATTTGGTATATGCAAGGATCGCATGTACCAAATTTCATAACCTTGGCTCAAAATTTATGGCCTAAAAACCGGTGACTTACAGACGGACGGATGGACGAACAGACAGACATGGTTTAATCGACTCAACTAGCGATTCTGATTCCGATCTATATACATTGAGGAATATCTACCTAAATTATTTCCCTATTTTGCAAGCTATGTATCAAAACTAATATACCGCTATAGGATAGGGTGGACGAACAGACAGACATGGTTTAATCGACTCAACTAGCGATTCTGATTCCGATCTATATACATTGAGGGATATCTACCTAAATTATTTCCCTATTTTGCAAGCTATGTATCAAAACTAATATACCGCTATAGGATAGGGTATACAAATATGAAAAGGTTAAAATCCGCTGTGCGAATCGTTGAACCTCATCTATCGCATATCATCCTTAAATGTTATAGGGATGACATATGGAAAATTACATTATCACAACACATTATTTTTACAGTTTATCAAAATATTTTTGTTTAGATATGCCTTGCGGAAGTGAATACAATAGGTTTTTATAGCAAAACACACCCAAAAAGTGGGCGTGGGATTAAAAGACACATTGACAAAATTTGTTCATTAACATTACCAATGATGTTGCATCCAAAATTTTGTTTCCAATATTATTAAAACGCCTCCAAAAATTGGCGTTTAAAAAAAAAACGGGCGAAATAATGATATTAATATTGTTAAAAAAATTTACGAAAATGATCTGCTAGATGGCGTAAAATGCAATTATTAATAATTATACAAATGGTTGACTGTTATTTTTACAAGGTGGGCCAAAAGAAGTCATCCGATGTTGTTTGTCTCCCTTTTTTTCTAAATGAAAAACTTCGATTCTGTTTTTTGATTGTGTTTATTTGAACCTTTGGAATTGGATTGGTCTAGTCGAGAAGATGCTATCGGACAAATGGGCGTCGTCACAATTGATTGGCATACGGGCTCCTCTTATAACATTTTTCGTCACTTCAGCGCGAACTTCGGGCGACTGATTCTCGCACTCATGTCGAATGTTATCCTTGAGGGCTTCTAGGGTCTCTGGCTTGTTCACGTAAACACCGGACTTCAAAAAAACCCCACAAAAACCCCACAAAAAAAGTCTGGAACAGTCAAATCGGGCGATCTGGGGGGCCAGTGCAAATCGCCAAAACGAGAGATGAGGCGACCCGGGAACGCCGCCTTCAGAATATCGGTTGTGGCTCGCGCAGTATGTGCCGTTGCTCCGTCCTGTTGGAAGCACATGTCCTTCAGTCCTAATTCGTCCAATTGCGGCAGAAAAACCTCTGTTAACATGGCCCTATCCACTGTTGTCGTTTGATCAGCGGAATTCTCGAAAAAACAAATGGCGCGATTACTCATCCAGCGTGAACAGCGCACCATGCAGTAACTTTGAGCGGGTAAATGTGTGTAAAATGTGGATTTTCGGTGCCCCAGAAGTGATAGCATTGCTTGTTCACGTACCCGCTGAGGTGGAAATGAGCCTCATAATGATTTTGGTCGAAAAATCGTCCATTTCGTCCTTGAGATTGAGAATGGCTTGGGCGTAGTTTACACGCGTTTGGCTGTCGACAGGCAGCAGCTGATTCACTGACTGGACTTTGTACGGGAACATGCGCGAACAATGCGCGGCTGATGGTTAACTGCGAGGCACGGCATCTGGTCGATGTTTGCGACGCCAGCTCAACATCCTCGGCAACAGCTTCGATATTCTCGGCACAACAGGCGCTCCGGGCCGGCCATTCTTGGCAACGTCTCGTGGGGTCCCATACTCTTCAAGTTAGGTGGCCAAACGGCGTCCGACGGTGTCGGACGGCCGGGGAATCGGCGACGGAATTTGCGCTGCGCCAACACTACAGACGAATTGTTACAAAAAAAAAAAATAGACACGATTATTCCGCGCTCTTGAGGAGTGTATCGCTCCATGGCTTGTTCACTTGTATTCTACATCTGTCTAGTCCACAAATGTCAAAACAGATTTGACATTGGCAGCCATTTGCAAAAATAAGAGCATCTTCCAATAGGGTGATCTCTTTTGGCCCACTCTGCACATATATTAAATTACCATTAATCATATTCTGCCACAAAAAAAAAATTATTTTAGTATGGAATACAATATATGAGTATAAACTATTTTTAATCCGTTATCCATACGGGATTCCCCATATGGAAACATTTCACATGAGGTGCATTTAGTATTATGAATTAGTCGACATATCTCGATTTCAAGTGAAGCTACATTATTTAATTTCCAATCATACCAAGTGAGATAATTAATCCAAAAATTGCAATTAGTAAAGTTGATCTTGGGGCTCCTGTATGTGACATGTTCCCATGCCAAATGAAACTTCAAAGATATTTTCTGTTTTGAGTATACAATCAAATAAGATTACTCTCCGAATGACACTAATCGCTGCAATATATAATTTTATTTTATTTGCGAAATCAACTATATCAATTTTTCTAAACGAATCGAAAGCACAGACTCCGTAGTACTGAGAATAATCTTGTTTAAAAAAAAAAAAACATCGGCAAAATATATTCGGCTTATCACAGCTTTGTCATACTTTGCTATCACATTTGATTGAATGCTTTACGAAATATTTGAACTCAATTTTAGTAATATAGGTATACTGATATTTATACACAGTACAGATACAGTAGTCATTTAGAAATTTTGCGATTTATGTACAGAATTCTATCGGACGCAACTAATTTACAAACACAGATATCCCCAGCTAGATTTTTCTTAAGCATTTGACTGTAATACTTTTTATTCTTGACGTGTACAGTAGTTTCTAGTTGAATAGACCCCGGTTAAGTGCGTTTCCCGCTTGATTGCGTTTTAAATATAAATTTTCGCATGAAATATGGTAAAGTTTTCAACATTGATTTCCCAACTATTTTGTAGGTGATGTTGTACCGGCAGCTATTTTAAGCATTCGACAACCGTTTTCGATAAGAATTGAAAAAAAAAGTTTGGTAGCACATTTTCTATCCAGGCTTAGGGTGTACGACTGGCTAATTATACAGGCTTCACGAATTCTATATAGGCTAAAGCTACGTTCAGACGACTGGAAGATCTTCCAATTTTGTCATATATGTCAGTCAAAAAAATTGTTCCAAATGTCTTCCAACCGTCTGAACTTCCAATTTTGTGTGACAATTTTGTAAGACAAATTATTGTTGGCAATTGTTAGACCAATCGTCTGAACACGCAATTTCAGTTTTTGCAATTTTTCGCCAGCTGATTGAGACTTTGTGAGACAATTTTAAATTATCCGATGTCATAGTTTTATACATCTTCCAATTGCCGACAATTTCTTCAAGATTTCGATTAATAAATTAATTCCCAAGTATTGACGACTGTAGGTTATTCAACAAAATTGCGCTATTCGTATGGAGCAACACATTAATATCGCATTTTCTTGTTTTAACAAAATCTTAATCACACTACAATTTATATATTTAGAAAGGTTAATAATTATACAATAAAATAGCATTGCCAAGTTTATATTGTACAACAGTTAAATGTATGCAAATCCGCGTTTGCATTCTTTTCTTCAAATTTCCCTCAGTTCTATATGTCTCCATGCATTCCCTTATATTTGCTCCTATTAAGTAAATCAAACATAACATTATGATAATGGAGACGTCTGAAAAGGTGGGTCTATCAATTCTTTTTATCTGTCGGTCTGTGCGTGGAGTTTTAGGTTAAACGTGTGGCGCCAGGGGCAGTGAGAATATGTATTCTATGTATAAGAGAGAGGTGCGTGCGTTGACCCGTGCATCTTTTTTCGCCAAATATTCGTCATCTTTGAAGTGTTATATAGACACATGTTTTAGTCAACATGTTTTAATGCACGACCAGTCAAACTTTTCCAATTCATAATTTAATTTTTAACAAAAAAAATTCGTTATCGAGCTGTAAAATTGTGCACTTAGTTTTGTGTTTGTTTTTCTTAACTACGAAAAACCGAACTTCCATAAATAGAAAGCTGTGTGTACCTTTGTAATTGTAATAAATGCTTACCGTCGACTGCTCCGATGCAGTTTGAAAATTGCCACAGTTCGTTAAATTTTCTGGCAACATCATCCCAAGCCTGTGGTGTTCTCGGTGTCTAGATTTGAATACAATTTTCTGTTTGTCACTGAATAGATAATAAAATAAAAAAAAATGTACTTGAAGATATTTGTCCACGAGTACTTTGTAGATGGCATCCAGAACTTCTTGAATGATAGACGAAATCGTGGGAACGGGAATCCAGAATAGCTTCTGCAGAGACCGGAAAGCTTCCCCGGTAGCTAGGTAGCGTAACGTCAACGTAAGACTTTCACCTGCTAATATGCTCGCGCGCATATCTTGCTCTTGGATGTGTGGAGTCATCAAAGCAAGAAGATAGTTGAATTGCTTTGAGTCCATTCGCAAAAAAGTTACGGTACAAATACAGTTCCTCATTTCGCAATTCCACGAGCAGTTTCGAATGAAATCCCTCTTACAATCGGCGTGCCACCCAGTTTTTCGTCCAAACAGTTCGGATGTCCTGTGGCAATTCTTCCTCCTTGATATCTTCCAACACGTAAGCCATTAATATGGTAGAAATCGCAATATTTTGTTCCATTTTTATTAATTTGTTTATTTAATTTTCACAAATGTGTTCACTGTATGTAACTCACCTACGAATAAAAATTTAAATATGTCCGACAATGCCTGTCAATTGATATTCCAATTTGTTGGTAAACAAATATCTTCCAACCGTGTGAACACACAATTTTGAAGGTGACAATATTTTCTCATATTAATTTGTCGGAAAATAAAATTGGAAGACATTGGCACAAAATATACCAACCGTCTGAACATACAATTAAAAATTGGAAAATAGTTGGAAATTGTGAGCAATTGCACCTATTGTCACAGCTTTGACATATACGACAACATTGGAAGATCTTCCAATCGTCTGACCGTAGCTTAAGTAGTTGTTGTATTTTTCGCTAAAATATATAATCTATAGATTTTGAAAAATAAGAAATAAAAACACGCCTAATGCGGCATTTTAGAAACAAATTTTTTGAAGAAAGAAAGCGAAATTTCTTTAATTGGGTTACGTAGTTATGCTGGGATTACTTTCTGTTATATTATAAAGTTAAAATTTATTTAACTTTTTCAGCATATTTTTTTTCGAGGAAGTGTGAAAATCTTCCATAGACACCATAAGAAAAATTTCAGATTCTTACTGACTAAAAACACCCTCCTTCGATATAAATTTTTACATACTGCAACTTAGATAAATCATTTCAAGCAATTTTTCTATAACTTTTGGCAGGTTACTTTTCAAAGACCTTTAAAAACGCGGTTATTCCTTGTCTAGAGAGATCCAAAGAATTTGTAAAACTGTATTTTTTATATGGCCGATTAGTCGGTTTCTGTGCTTTTGCCAGAAACTTCTAGTTTCAGCTTCGATTGTAGGAATTCCAAGATCTCTATGGACATAGTTTCATTTCTAGTACAGGCTTTAGCACTTGCTTGTACAAACGCTATATTTTTCGGTTGCCTACAGACGGAGGACGGACAGGCATACTTGACTTAATCGACTGAGCTAACGATTCTGAGTCGATCCATATACTTTGATGTATATCTACCTAAATTATTTCTCTATGTTACAAACTATGTATCAAAACATATATACCTCTATGGGATAGGGTATAAAAAAGTGTGTTGAAAACCGGTATAAGTAAGCTGGGCTTCGCGCACGATCTTTATTCGCCTAGCGAGGCAACTAGGTAGGTCGGGAGCGTGTTGATGTTTCCTTCTTGCTGTGGATGAGATTGGATCCGATTAAAGCTATCTTCTCACAGATATCCTCAGCCACCGCGTATGCTGGATTAAGGGTAATTTTGTGGAAACCACCGCTTTAAAGAGCGTCGCGATTTGTAAGTTTTCTATTAAAAGAGAACACAAACTTATTTTTGGTTAATAAGCATAGCATTTAGTTTATTTGATTCAATAATTTAGTCTTATTGAAAAAACCTAGGTGGAGAATTATGCCAATTTCTGACGGATTTTTGATTAAGATGACTTATGGTCCTCTATAGTCTTTTAAGGAAATTTCATGCGCGGTCGTAAAATTAAATATATTTATATACGGTAGTATAAGCTCACGGAGAAATTGATTAGGCGGATAAAATTTTTATCCACCCTTAGAAGGGACTTTTTGAACTGGTGACTTATTGCCGTAGAATGCACTATGCGAACGCAAAATGGACAAAGAGATCAGATAATCACTAACAGCTTATTATGTATGCATAGTCTGTTTCAAATCAGCTTAGATGGTCAGCATGTAAATGCTTTCTCTTTCTTTTGAGCCATTTGTCGAACACCCAATAACACCCAATAACTAGGCTTACACTTTCTTCTAAGGGGTATTTAATCGGACCGCGTTATACAATTTTGTTGGGCGATATTACAATTTAATATTTAGTTCTTTAAGTTTAAATTACGTTCGGATTTCATGGCATCTTTGGGTCGAGTGTCATTCCTATTTGGATTCGTTTGCAAAAGGTATTCGCACCAAAGTTAAAAAAAATTGGCAAGTCTCTAGTTTTCTTGTTGGTATTCACGTGAACTTTTTGTTGATCGGCAGAAATAACAAGAGATGTGCCACGGTATATGTTCGACCATACAAATATTTTTTTGAATGTCACTTCATCTGTCGACTGTTGCTATTTCCTCGAAATCTTTAATCCATATCGTGTAGGTTTTACCCGTTTCTGGGCAGTGGATTGGGCTAAATATTCCTCGACATCTCTCAACCCAAGTTGGTTTGCTTCGCTCATATCTTCGCTTTTGTTTCTGCCACTAAAACTGTTTATTCATTTTCCTGCAGACTCGAATCATGCCTCGCTACTAGTTTTTCTTAATCTCGATCTCCTCTGCTTCGCTTAGTTTATCTTGCGCCTCGCTGTTTCTTCCGGCGGGTATTGTCCTGTACAACTGCTCTACTAAATCTACCTTCAGAGAATAATAAATACAAATTTTTGGTGCAACACGCTCGTGTGCGTGTGTACTTCTGCACGATGGGCGGACCTCCTGTTTTATGCCGACTCAGAACGGCGAACTTGAGATAAGCTTTTTTGACAACTGATACTACTCGGATTTTTGTCAGATCATCACGAGAGGAGGGCCAGTGAAAAATCATTTAGGTGTTGCTACGGCTGGGTATCGAACCCAGATCTTTCCGCGCAGCAGTTCATCGCACCAACCATCGCGCAACTAAGTCTATCAGATAGAATCGATAACAAATGACCTTATCTTTAAATAATTTTTATTACACTTTAGTAAGTCTCTTCAATACTTGCATAAATTTTCTCAAGTTAAATGCATTAAAGCTTAAATTTTAATTGGTCTAACAAAGCACGACTGAGTGGTTTCTGGATACGCTAATCTCAACGTGAGGTTTTGTTTGCCACAAAAAAAAAGTGGAAAGCTTAACAATCTTTGCTAAAGTTAATTTTATTTCAATTAAGTTATGTCAAAAGCTATTGAAGATCTTTGCTAACGAGTAAAGACTTCTCTTTGTATTTGAAACCTAATACGATCATGCACTTAATGAATATAGTGGCAGTATTGGATTGATCTCACCAGTACATCAGTATTTCTCTGAAAAGGGATTGCACTTGGTACATGAATTCAAACGCGCCGCGACCGAAGAGATAAATGATATTTAACTCTTCACTTCACCATTTTTTTCTTATTTCTACTTAACATTTCTTTTTGTTAAGTTTTTTTTATTTTTAAATTCAAATTAATTATATTTTCCTGTCGCTCGTCTCAGTTCACTGTTCAATTTAAATGCTCACTGTTCACTTCTAACCAGGGCTGCCAATGCTAAGCCCAGAAACTGTAGCAAATCGCTCAAAATACGAAGTAGAGTTGAAAAAAAGTGTAGCAGATAATAATCTATTAAAAAAAAATTTCCAGTTTCTTAACAAAAGAACTGAACTGCACATTCGATTCGATTGGTACGTTTATTCAGTTTAATGAGAGAGTGTTATTGTTTATGGCAGTTTATCAAATTTTCTACAAAATTTTTCCCAACTTTTTCCCGTACGAACCTTCTACATGGTATTAGAAAACTTATTTATTTATTTTCAGATAATATAAAAAGGCTGGTTAAATTTTAAGGGTCGATGTTGACTTTGTATAAAACGCAATTTATATCAAAAATTACTGTCATTTCTTTTTATTATGATAATATTGGTATGGTTCAATTATTTACGGCACAAAATATCGGCCAAATTTATACCACGACCTTGGCGGCACACCTGCATCCCATGGTACAAATTTTCGATGACGCTGAGGCATAATTGAGGTTCTTTGCCGTTAATGTGCCGATTTATCTCATCCTTTAGCTCTTGAATTATTGCCGGCTTATCGACGTAAACCTTTTCTTTCAAATAACCTTAAAGAAAGAAATCCAACGGTGTCAATTCACATGATCTTGGCGGCCAATTAACATCGCCACCACGTCAGATTACACGGCCATTGAATTTGTCGTGCAAAAGAGCCATTGATTCGTTAGCTTTGTGGCAAGTGGCACTGTCCTGTTGAAACCACATATCGTCCACATCCATATCTTCCAATTGAAATGCTCAAGAGGCTTTAGTTCTTGAGTCAATTTAACCTTGTAAGCAAGTCTGTAAATGCAAGTCTTTATGCATAATGTTCATCAGCGACGAGCGTGAGAGGTGCAATTGTTGGGCACGACGACGAGTTGACGAGTTCAGCCGCACTATCGCGAATAGCTGCAATATTTTCTGCAGTACGAGCCGTATGAGCATGCACTGGTGTTTTCACACCTCCTACAGACCCGGTTTGTTTAAATTTTTGCACGATTTTTCCGATTGTACGCACATTTGGATGATTAAATTGACCGAAAAACCACGAAATGCACGATATGCATTTTGATTTGAACGCCCATTTTCATAATAAGCCTGAATAACTTTAAATGATGCTCGATTTTGTATCTTTTCATGGTTCGAATTAATTCAATCTGGAATTGAGAAATGTCTAATGAAATGCAGAAAACAACTTGACGCTTAGGTGTGATTCACATTCAATATCGGCCCTTGAAATTTAACCACCCGTTTGATATGAGAGGACTACAATCCGCCATATGATTTGTTTATAAACCTTTCCAATCGAATCCTTAAAATAAATTGCTCAGAACTGAATGGGCACAAAAAAAAATTAAATAGTCATCACATCTTGTTCAGACAGTTTATCTAAAGCTATTAGGTTCTTTTTTTTTTATAGAAATCGTTTATATTTCAAATCGTTTTTATAGAAAAACGTCCATAAATGGTGGGTATAAGTTAAAATCAGCTAAAGACAAAATGTTCATAGAATTTTTCTTGAGATATTTTCATCAAACATTTTTTTTTGTATTTTTCTAAAACTGTAACGCACACAAAAAACGGGCGTGGCAAAAACCTTTATATTGATCAAATTTAGCTATTCAGAATGTCTAACCGGTTTGACCCCAGACAATATTTTTCTAAAAAGTAAACGTTTCAGTGGGCAGATTTTGAAAATGTTTAGACTTGTTCTGTAGGCATGGACAAGACAAATTTCATTATCCTAGATGAAAATTTAAGGCCTTAAAAATGGGTGATGCACAGACGAAAGGACAGAATGACATGGCTATATTGACTCAGCTAGCCATTCTGAGTCCAAATACCTTAAGTTATATATAGCTAAATTATTTCTCTATGTTACAAACTATGTATCAAAACTAATATGATGGGTATATTAGTGGGAAAGGGGATAATGAGTAAAACTAAATAGAAATAAGTTGCTACGTAGCAGATGCATAGGAAAACATAAATGATGTAGATCTACTACATATTAAGTACATTGGCAGCCCTGCTTCTGACACCACTGTGGGGAGGTTTAAGAGAGACCACTGTTGTAAAATGCTAAGCAATGTTGCTGTGTCTTTTGTTGTTATTTGTTTGAGTTGGTTTCGTAGTTGTGTTTTTTTTTTGCTGTTAGGTGTTTGAGTATTTTTGTTGCTTAAATGTGATCAGAGCTAACTATGTAGCGAAGGAGGTTTCTGACATTGATGTTAGCCAGCTCTCCCAGATTGTCGAAGAAGTACTCTCCCAGATGAAGAGTCTTTTTTACTGAGAGAGCATGACAAGAGCATACTAGGTGATTAATACTTTCTTCCTCTTCTTCGTCTAAGTAGCTACTGCAGAAGTCATATCTGAAGAGGCATAATACTCTTGCGCGCAGGCCTTTCGTACAGTGTCCTGTAAGGACACCGATAATGCTGCTGATGTTTGATCTGTTCAGCTTCATCAAGCAGATGGTGCGCTTCTGGTTAATGTGAGGCCAGAGTTGCCTGGATATTTGACACGAAGTGCCGTTTATCCATCTGCGGTTTGTTCTCTTGATCGCATCCAGTGTATCCATCCATAATGTCTACTGGCAGTAGAATATCGAGGGTTGTGCCCTGTCTGGCAAGCTCATCTACCTTGCAATTCCCTGGTATGTCTCTGTGGCCCGCCACCCAAAAGAGGTGAATGATAAAATGCTTCGCCATTTCGTTAGGGGACAGTCGGCATTCGTGGGCTGATTTCGAATTGAAGGAGATTGCTTCCAGGGATTTTATGGTCGCTGTCACTGAAGATGCTAATATGCATCCATTTCATCCAGGACAAGGCACTCATTCCTAGTTCAATCTATTTTTTTTTAACATTGCTTACTGATTAATCTTAAATCGTTTTTAGCACCCTTTTTCATAAATAAGCATCTCTCTGTCTACTTCTATTCCACACGAAAAACTTTGAATATTTACAAATTTTTAACGTAAAAGTACGGGAACAGACCTATTTTATGATAAAACTGCAAATTGACTGGAACTGCCATCTGTTATGCAATAGTCATAATACAGTTAAGTATTTATTTTGCCCATGATAGTAAACCCATACTATGTGTCTATGCGAAATAAAAAAGTAAACAGTCTAAAGCCTAAGGCCCCCAGACCCTAACCATAGAACAATAGTTGTAAAATGTCGTTTCACAACAAACTTGTGACTCATAAGGCGCATATCAGTTATCTAGCAGGAACTGTGGCACCTTCGACACGCGTCAGAATCAAAAGTCCTCCTTCGTATATCTCAACTATACAGCAACAACTTATGGTCCGGTTTGTCATGTGAAAGCTATTAGAGGGTGTAACACACACAACGCATAGAAAACCCGAAGGTGGCAGTGGGGGCTGCACGCACTGAATAACAACAACACTTCAGACAGCGTCGACTCGAAAATATCGATTTTGATTATGGTTGCGGAGAGTCGAGTACTTTTGTCGTCGTCGCTCTGAAACGGTTCACAATAGGGAAAACTTTTCACCAAAGTTTGCATTTAAATCAACTCCTTTCAGTTTTGCACACAAAATGTAGCGTTGTTGATAAAAAAATAAAAATAAAAACAAAAGATAAATCAGTGCAACCCATCGAAGTATGTGATTGCTAAGATAATCCAAAAGGACATAATTTTACAAGCCAATACGGCACAGGATATATTCAGAAAAATGCAAATTACCTTCTTTGGAACTTAGTGTAGTGTTCGAAACCGAAAAAAATCCTTTAAAGTGAATTTCGTTTATTTCTGGTGTGTGATTGTACAACCTCTAGGAAGTGAATAAGATAAAAAATTAAATCGATCGGGAATTCCCGAACTCAAAAAACCAAAAGAAAAGAAAAATTCAATATGGGCGACTACAGTCCGGATATCAACGCAATGGAAACTGGTAAATATTTTTTTTTCTTTTTTTTTAGGCATCAAATTGTGAAAGTGGAAATGTGTAATTGGGGATACAAAGGATAATTGATGTTGGGAAAATATGATGAATCATCATACACTTTGCGGTGTAAAAATTGTGCCTAATAATGTATAATTTTTTTTTTCAAGTATTTACTTGAGAAGGATTGACCTTTTCTAAGATTCTCATGCTTTTTAGATGTTGGATAATATGAGACTGGAATTTATTCTTCACAATGATGGTTGGAATTGGTTATAAATTTTAAATTTTCTCTCAATCACGTTAACGCAAAACCCTGCGTTACTTACGGCGGTGGCTTGAGAAAAAATGTCGACCTTGACTCTGAGTATTTGAAGAAAGAACTATTCTCCATTAGTCATAGAGTGGATTGTAGGTCGTGAAATTAATTGATACAACAATAAGGTGACATTTTTTTGGATAACATGAATGACTAAAGGGGGTAATTGAATTTACAATAATATTAAAAGACAAATAAAAAGCTACATTTTGAAAGCGGTGCAAATCAATTTTGCAAATAAAGAAGCAATTCAAGCAGTAAAGGTCAGGTCTGTTACTGGAGTTGTTTGCGCACAATGTCTGGCCTTAAACTCATGATTCATGATTTTGAGAAAATATCAAGTTTTTATTTTTTTGTAATCGACAAATAAAACTGAGCATAGACAATACATTTCGTCGTTTCAAACACGAAGTGGCGTATCTGCAGAAATTGGCGTTTTAAGATATTTGGCGTATATTATCTACCGGTCGTTACTTATCATCACACAAAGTTCCATATCTGTATCTCTCAAACCGTTAGATTAGTTTTATTTTTACTTTAATTTTTGACGTAAATGATTTTATTATGTTTAACGCAAAATACGCACATACGCCACTTTGCGTTCGGAACGACGATTTAATCCAGCTGTTTATCCAGCATTCCCTTTGTCATACCAATAGAATATTTCTATCTAGCCGAAATACGTCATTAGCTCAAATGCGTGTCATTTCGCTGTATAATTTCACATGCCAGAACGCGGAGTTTAGCTGAAAGGGTTTCGTCAAATGTTCCATTTATGCGCGCCATTTAAGGCGAGGTCTTCCTCTACTGCGTCAGACGTCGGGCTAGGAATCCAAGACGGAGTATTGGATCGTTCTTCGTGTCCTAGCTATCTTCAGCGTCCAATGTGGAGTTTTTTACGAGTGGAATGTCGCTGAACAGCTCGTATAGTTCTTCGTTGAATCATCGTCTACAAAGCCCGTCAACGCAAACGGAACCTAAGATTTTTCGAAGAATTTTCATCTTGAATCGGCAAAAGATTTCTTCATCCGCTTTTGAGACGGTCCATGCTTCATCGCCGTAGAGCCGATCTGGGAAGATCAGGGTCTTATACAGGATCTCGTTAGTAGTTCGAGTGAGGGCTTTAATACTCATTTGTCTTCTTAGCCCGAAAAAAACAGTGGTTGGCAATATCAACTCTACGTTAAATTTCTGACTTGAGATGTTCAGAGTAAATAGCGGCAGTGTCAAAGCTATATCTGTCAATGATGGCGTTCTGTTCGAGTCGTCCATGTTGTGTGTCATTTCGTATCGACAGCATATACATATTCTAACCCTGATTTACTGCTAAACCCATTTTTGCCGCTTCCTTCTCCATACTATTAAACGTGGCTATGACATCACGTTGAGTACTACCGAAGATGTCAGTATTCGGCGTATGCTAATACCGATTTTTGGAAGATTATGCCTCTGGTGTTGGCTCGTGAGTTTTGCACAATCCTCTCAAGAATCAGATTAAAGAAGTCACATGACAGCGCATCGCCTTGCCTAAATCCTTTTTTGGTATCAAGTGTGGCGGTGAGGTCGTTTCAAACCCTGATGGAGCAGCGAGAATTCTCCATCGTCATCCTGCACTGACGCATGGGCGGTATACCAAAACTAGCCATTGCTCTGTTTAATTCGTCTCATAAGTGCTGTCGTATGCGGCCTCGAAATTGATGAATGGCTGTTGGGTATCGATTTGGACTTCTTGGGTTTGTTATATTGAGCCGAAATGCGTAATTTCTGCCAAACTCTAGATTATACCCCAAATGCGAGTCATTTCACCGCAGAATGTCTTATTCCAAAAGGCGAGGTTTAGTTCAAACGTAATAGAGTACTTCGCAACAACATCATTTCTCTTTTAGCCATATGATTTGTAAAATGCATTGGCGGGGTCAGGGAGTATTTAGTTTGAAATTTTTTTAAAATAACGGGTGATCTCGTATGAGTTAAGTATTTCAGGCTGAGAGCACTGGTTATAGAAACGGCCTCCAAACTTCATCTGTCAAAGTGAAAATTTTTCAGTATACTCTGCCATTTAATCATGGAAAGACTTGTACCTTTGACATACTGATGGTATCAATACTATAGTATACGGATGAACCATCTATGTGTCATGAAATACCACGCTATTGCAACGCGAGCATCATGATATCTGCTTGGATTGATACTAGCGTTTTCACTGTGGTAAACATATAACTCTACTGATCGCAGCGCCATTCTCGCTAAGTGGTACGTTGAAGAACAACATTTTGTATTGCTATTTCTGAACTCATACTATTTGAAGTGTGTGTCACCACCCAAGGTATTGCCAATTCAATGGTACCAATGCCATAATATTTATACCACCAGTGTGTCAAAGGTATTACAAATGAGCAACGATTGCGAATTATTGAACTTTATTATCAAAAATCGTGCTCTGTGAAAAATGTGCACCGTTTGCTCTGGCTCAACGGGTAAATAAGCAAAACTGTCACATCTGGAGTGATGAACATCCACATGCCATACAAGAATTAACGATGCATCCCGAAAAAAACGACAGTTTGGTGTGGTTTACGGGCTGGTGGCATCATCGGTCCATTTTTCTTCAAGACGACCGTGGAAGAAACGTTACCGTCAGCGGCGAACGATATCGAGCCATGATACGCGCCTTTTTCTTTGCCCCAGTTGGCTGAGTTGAAGTTCGTTGACATGTGTTTTCATCAAGATGGTGCCACATGACACACAGCTCGTGAAACGATAGAAATGTTTAAGGATGAATTTGGTGAGCAGCTTATGATTTGGCCGCCAAGATCATGCGATTTTACGCCTCTTGATTATTTGTTGTGGGGTTATGTAAAGTCGTAAGTCTATGTGGACAAGCCGAACATGATTGAAGCCTAACAGGATAAAATAATACGAGTAATTCCTGGAATACAGGCCGAAATGCTTTAAAAAGTGACGCAGAATTGGACCTTTCGGAAGGATCATTTGAAACGAAGCCGCAGACAATATTTACATGAAGTTATCTTGAAAACGTAATTGGCAAAGGCCTATTTATCGATTACAATAAAACTTTTGAATAATTGATACAAATTTGAGTGTTTTATTCGATTTTTAAAAGAACTACGCTTAAAAAATCACACGTTATCTTGAAAAATGTGTGCAATGTGAAAAATAAGAACAGATGAAATTATAATTCAAATACAAATATTAAAAGGTTTGAGAAAAATAGAAAGGAAAAGTAGAACTTAGTAGCACACTTTGTGGAAAAGCAATAACACAATTTGATACATTTCGTCGTCTTTCCAAACCTTCGTTTTTAGTTATATTAAAAGGGAAAGACCAGACCGTTCCTTATATATTTTGTAATTGTTGTCTCTCCAGTTTTAGCGACTCTTAACGGTAACTTTAAGAAATTTTTCATGACAATTAAAATCAAATTTTATATCAATGTTCCTTTTTTAACAGAAACGTAGTTCTACTCATCCTGTAGTTCTACTCATCCTGTAGTTCTACTCATCCCTTAATCTTGGGAATTCGACGTTTTTTTGAAAAGATATTCACAAATGAATTTTGTTTTTATGTTCGAGTTCTTCTTTTTGTAAAAACTTGGCGTTGTACAACATTTCAGCCAGGTCTTTAACAACATTATCATGGTTTGTGAATTCATTA